>CM060594.1:42248681-42328681 GCA_030578255.1 Tiaroga cobitis
AGAACAGGTATTTAATGAAACACATAAAACTCTGAGTATAGCAGAACTGACAGTTATATGGCAGATGATGCAGTACAACAACAATACTATCTTTTCAGCAGGGAACGAGGAGTCCAAGGGACACACACACAAGAGGATCAGATTAAGACGTTGGAGAACAAGGAGATACAATGGCGCTGGAGATGAACAAGTATATATGAGTATATGCTGGAGATCACTGGTAATTATCACACAGAGATCTTGGCAGGTAAGTATCACAGGTAACTGAGTCTGTATTCAAACATTTATTTCAAGCACGGATTGCTTCTGAATGCGCTGCACGAACTCGCGCCTCCATCTGCAGGGCAGTCAAAGCGTGAAATGCGAGTAAAAATCGGCACTGAAACGGTGTTACTCGCCAGTTGCCAGTAACTTTATTATAAATTGACAATGCATGGTTTTGAAAATGTTATATGGCTTAGTGCAATCATCAAATCGCAATGGTTGTGATGTAATTGTATAAATATATAATGCCGGTTCGAGTCCTTGATGGTAGGTACTCAGTAGTGCCGGTTGTTTCCACCAGTCGTCAGCAAGTTCAGGCTCTGTGGGTAGAGATGACAGAGGAGGATTGAGGGCTTCAGGAGGGAGACATGAAGGTGCAATGAATGAGCCAAGGAAGCTTAGCTGTTGAGTCACATTGGCATTGGAATAGTCCAGAACCAGGTAATTAAATGGAGAGGAAATTAAAGCTGGTTGCATATCTCACCAGTGGACATGGAGGTCGAATGCATCAGACCACAGTACATGCACAGTCACTGGCTCAGCTGCCATTGGCGCTCTACTGGAGATAGCCAGAGTCCATCTATTTGCATGCACTCTGGCAGGCTGCAAAGCTGCATTTTCATCGAGAGAGCGTTTCAGTTGATGAGCTACTCGGATGGAGAGTTGGATGAAACGTTCAAGTCCCACTGAATCATCATCATAATTGGAGAGATGCAGCTGTAATGCCTATTCGAGTCCTTAACGTTAGGTAATCAGTCACGCCGGCTCTTTCCACCAGTCGTCTTTCCAATGTGGAGGGAGTGACAGAGGAGGATGGAGAGGCTTCAGGAGGGAGAAATGGTGCAATGAATGCGGTAGTGAAGTGGGAGTTGCAGTTAGTATGTGACTGGGTTTATCTGTTTTGTTATAGTGAAGGGTCCAGTAATTGATGCAGGGCCTCAAGACTCCATAATTTTTTTCCACAAAGAAAAAGCTCAAAGCAGCAGGTGATGTAGATGGACGGATGTAGCCTTGCTGAAGAGCCTCCGTGTCCCTTTACTTGGGTAGGGAAAGTGGCCAGATCTTTCCTCAGGGCACTGGCTCACCAGGTAAGAGTCAATCGCACAATCCCATGGTCAATGTGGTGGTAATTGTGAGGCTTGTTGGGGTAGAGTGTAACTCAAGGGGATTTCCACATGTGTCGTGCTCTTGGGACTCTCTATGGTAGTGGAGTCAACAGGCAGACAAAGCTTTTCTTGCCAGAGCCAGAGATTTTCTTGATGGGCACAGATGATGTATGAAAAGGTCAAGCTAGGACAAACATTGTGAGCCCCACTTCAGGTCATCTTCGCTGGATCAGGAGATAACGGGAGAGTGGATGGATGGATGAGCCAAGGGCACCCCAGAATCACACCGGAGATGAAATTTTCCAGAAACAGGTAGTTAAATGGAAAGGAACTGACAGAAGGCTGGCTGATGGGCACAGATGAGGTAGGAAGAGTTTGAGTTGGGAAACCGCCAGGGAAACATTGTGAGCCCCACTACAGGACTTCTCTGGTGGGCCAGGAGATAACAGGAGAGTGATGGATGAGCCAAGGGAGCCCCAGAATCACATTGGCATTGGAATAGTACAGAACCAGGTAATTAAATGGAGAGGAAATTAGAGCTGGTTGCATATCTCACCAGTGGACATGGAGGTCGAATGCATCACAACACAGTACATGCACAGTCACTGGCTCAGCTGCCATTAGCGCTCTCCTGGAGATAGCCAGAATTCATCTATTTGCATGGGTTCACTGCCTGCTTCTGTAGAGCCGGTGATTGTGGACAAGCATTTGTGTCCCGGAGGCTGCAAAGCTGTATTTTCATCGAGAAAGTGTTTCAGTTGATGAGCTACTCGGATGGAGAGTTGGATGAAACGTTCAAGTCCCACTGAATCATCATCATAATTGGAGAGATGCAGCTGTAATGCCAGTTCGAGTCCTTAACGGTAGGTAATCGGTCACGCCGGCTCTTTCCACCAGTCGTCTTTCCAATGTGGAGGGAGTGACAGAGGAGGATGGAGAGGCTTCAGGTGGGAGACATGGTGGAATGAATGCGGTAGTGAAGTGCGAGTTGCAGTTTAGTATGTGACTGGGTTTATCTATTTTGTTATAGTGAAGGGTCCAGTAATTGATGCAGGGCCTCAAGACTCCATAATTTTTTCCACAAAGAAAAAGCTCAAAGCAGCAGGTGATGTAGATGGACGGATGTAGCCTTGCTGAAGAGCCTTCGTGTCCCTTTACTTGGGTAGGGAAAGTGGCCAGATCTTTCATCAGGGCACTGGCTCACCAGGTAAGAGTCAATTGGACAACCCCATGGTCTATGTGGTGGCAATTGTGAGGCTTGTTGGGGTAGAGTGTAACATAAGGGGATTTCTACAAGTTTCGTGCTCTTGGGACTCTCTATGGTAGTGGAGTTAACTGCCAGACAAAGCTTTTCTTGCCAGAGCCAGAGATGTATGAAAAGGTCAAGTTAGGAGAAACATTGTGAGCCCCACTTCAGGACATCTTCGCTGGATCAGGAGATAACGGGAGAGTGGATGGATGGATGAGCCAAGGGCACCCCAGAATCACATCGGAGATGAAATTTTCCAGAATCAGGTAGTTAAATGGAAAGGAACTGACAGAAGGCTGGCTGATGGGCACAGATGAGGTAGGAAGAATTTGAGTTGGGAAACAGCCAGGGAAACATTGTGAGCCCCACTTCAGGACTTCTCTGGTGGGCCAGGAGATAACAGGAGAGTGATGGATGAGCCAAGGGAGCCCCAGAATCACATTGGCATTGGAATAGTACAGAACCAGGTAATTAAATGGAGAGAAAATTAGAGCTGGTTGCATATCTCACTAGTGGACATGGAGGTCGAATGCATCACACCACAGTACATGCACAGTCACTGGCTCAGCTGCCATTAGCGCTCTCCTGGAGATAGCCAGAATTCATCTATTTGCATGGGTTCACTGCCTGCTTCTGTAGAGCCGGTGATTGTGGACAAGCATTTGAGTGCCGGAGGCTGCAAAGCTGTATTTTCATCGAGAGAGTGTTTCAGTTGATGAGCTACTCGGATGGAGAGTTGGATGAAACATTCAAGTCCCACTGAATCATCATCATAATTGGAGAGATGCAGCTGTAATGCCAATTCGAGTCCTTAACGGTAGGTAATCAGTCACGCCGGCTCTTTCTACCGGTCGTCTTTCCAATGTGGAGGGAGTGACAGAGGAGGATGGAGAGGCTTCAGGAGGGAGACATGGTGCAATGAATGCGGTAGTGAAGTGGGAGTTGCAGTTAGTATGTGACTGGGTTTATCTATTTTGTTATAGTGAAGGGTCCAGTAATTGATGCAGGGCCTCAAGACTCCATAATTTTTTCCCACAAAGAAAAAGCTCAAAGCAGCAGGTGATGTAGATGGACGGATGTAGCCTTGCTGAAGAGCCTCCGTGTCCCTTTACTTGGGTAGGGAAAGTGGCCAGATCTTTCCTCAGGGCACTGGCTCACCAGGTAAGAGTCAATCGCACAATCCCATGGTCAATGTGGTGGTAATTGTGAGGCTTGTTGGGGTAGAGTGTAACTCAAGGGGATTTCCACATGTGTCGTGCTCTTGGGACTCTCTATGGTAGTGGAGTCAACAGCCAGACAAAGCTTTTCTTGCCAGAGCCAGAGATTTTCTTGATGGGCACAGATGATGTATGAAAAGGTCAAGCTAGGAGAAACATTGTGAGCCCCACTTCAGGTCATCTTCGCTGGATCAGGAGATAACGGGAGAGTGGATGGATGGATGAGCCAAGGGCACCCCAGAATCACACCGGAGATGAAATTTTCCAGAAACAGGTAGTTAAATGGAAAGGAACTGACAGAATGTTGGCTGATGGGCACAGATGAGGTAGGAAGAGTTTGAGTTGGGAAACCGCCAGGGAAACATTGTGAGCCCCACTACAGGACTTCTCTGGTGGGCCAGGAGATAACAGGAGAGTGATGGATGAGCCAAGGGAGCCCCAGAATCACATTGGCATTGGAATAGTACAGAACCAGGTAATTAAATGGAGAGGAAATTAGAGCTGGTTGCATATCTCACCAGTGGACATGGAGGTCGAATGCATCACAACACAGTACATGCACAGTCACTGGCTCAGCTGCCATTAGCGCTCTCCTGGAGATAGCCAGAATTCATCTATTTGCATGGGTTCACTGCCTGCATCTGTAGAGCCGGTGATTGTGGACAAGCATTTGTGTGCCGGAGGCTGCAAAGGTGTATTTTCATCGAGAGAGTGTTTCAGTTGATGAGCTACTCGGATGGAGAGTTGGATGAAACGTTCAAGTCCCACTGAATCATCATCATAATTGCAGAGATGCAGCTGTAATGTTCGAGTTCGAGTTCTTGATGGTAGGTAATCAGTCGCGCCGGCTTGCTGTGAGGTTTGTTGGGTGTAGAGTGTAACATAAGGGTATTTCCACAGGTTTCGTGCTCTTGGGACTATGGTAGTGGAGTTAACAGCCAGACGAAGGTTTTCTTGCCAGAGCCAGAGGTTTTCTTGATGGGCACAGATGATGTATGAAAAGGTCAAGTTAGAAACATTGTGAGCCCCACTTCAGGACATCTTCGTTCGGATCAGGAGATAACAGAAGAGTGGATGGATGGATGAGCCAAGGGCACCCCAGAATCACATGGGAGATGAAATTCTCTAGAACCAGGTAGATAAATGGAGAGGAACTGACAGAAGGCTTGGTACGTACCTCACTAGTGGACATAGAGTTTGAATGCACCACAACATAGCACAGAAACGGTTCCTGAGTCAGCCGTCGTTGATACCCTGCCAGTGACAGTTGAATGGTGAACACGACTCTCAGATTGACAGTTGGATGAAACGCTCAAGTCCCACTGAATCATCATTATAAGTGGAGAGATGCAGCTGCAGTGCTGATTGGAGTCCTTGACAGTAAGTTTTCAGTGGCTCCGGCTCATTCCTCCCACTTTGAGAGTGAAACTTCAAAGCATAGTCAGTAATAGAACTTTAGCCTTGCTATATTTTATAAAGTTTTTTACTTACAGAGGAGCCCTCTTCTGGATGGCCGAAAACTTCTCGGAAATGAGAAATTAAGGGGAATTAACAAGAGAGACTAGGCTGGATTGGTTTGATGCCATATTGTCTCTGCCCATTGCAGCCTTCTCCTGGTGAGTAGAGACTGGACAAAGGAGATCCTAGCATGCTCAGGTGTGAGAGAACACTGGAGAAGAAAGCCTCTAAAGTCCTCAGCTGAGGTAGGTGCTGGATTGGCCATTGGACTGGTGGCGTAGATAAGTGTTGAAGGAGAGCTGGTGGGAGTTACGATAGTGCCAGTTGAGACGGAAGTGGATCCTGGTATGGTGAGGGCACAGCGAAGAGTATCAACTAATTCTTTGAAGGGGTCTGGTGGTGATATGGTCTGGCCTTCTGTGAGGATGATCCAGACTCAGAGAGATAGCAGTGAACCCAAGTGCAGGTTTAAACAAACAGTGCAACAGATGAGTATATCAGAGTTGACAGTTAAGTGGCAGATGAGACAATATCAATGGTATCTTTTGATCAGGGAACAATGAGTCCAAGGGAGCACACACAGAGAATCAGAGGAAGACGTTGGAGAACAAGGAGATAAAATGGCGCTGGAGATCGCTGAGAATGAACAATTGCTGGAGAGTATCATGCGTTCTTTACAGCATCATGGGTAATGTAGTTTTTCACCTCAAATTTAGCTGTTAAACACGATTATGTTGAAATAATGCGAACTGATGGCTTTGACGAAAGCATATACCATTGATTAATAATATCTCAAAGTAGGTCTTTCCCTATGGAGAGAAGAATGGAGTTTATACAACTCGACTTCTGGGCTGTATTTAATTTTTTCCTCTGATGCAACACAAATGTTTTTTGGGCCAATGTAGTTTTTCATAATGATTTTCTAACTTTTCTATGTGGTTACGGACTTTGATAGGTTATTTGATCCAGCATCTTCCTGGATAACGGCTTCTTCCTTTTTATAAACGTGCATCTCAGCTTGAAGAAGGTGAGTAACACATTTGGTCTTGTAGATCTGGCTTGTTGTCATAATCTCAGCATTGCAATGTATGTAAAAGCACAACACATCAAGCGAGTGTGAGGTGTTACAGCGGTTGTTTGTGTGTTTGTCTCGAGGGGTAATGCTGTAGTTTGAGCCATTACAGCCTGACAGCATGCTGGTTAGCAGTGGGTTTCGCTTCTGCTTCAGCCTGGCTCCACATAATGCATTGCAATGAGGTCCACACACCCGTGTTTGTGTCCACAGGGTCTAATCGCCTCTCCAACTGCCCACGACCTGTGATAGAGCGTCCAATCTGAAATGGAAATCTGCTTCAATAGCCTTGTTTTTCTTGTTTTACTCCATTAATATACATTACACCCACCACCTATAACTTTACCAACTCATTAGGTACTTCTATGAACACATCGACAACCTTAATTAACACTCCCATTACTGTAACCAGTATGGGAGCAGTTTGTTAGGCCAGAAACGAACTCTTCGCAAGAACACGAAAGTAGTAGCGGCCTGTGTTACTGTGGCTTTAACAAACCTAGTTACCGTCAAATGTTTGTGTGGTTAAATCAGATGTGCAGTTATCCCAGTAGCTAGATGTAACTTCGACATTTCACCTGCAACATTCGTTCATATTTTCAATACTTTTTGAGAATCGCTTGCTTTCTCTTAGAACAAAACCGACCAATATTTAAATCTCTCAATAGAACAAATCTGACCAATATTTCAATCTCTCAATAGAACAAATCTGACCAATATTTCAATCTCTTAATAGAACAAATCTGACCAATATTTCAATCTCTCAATAGAACAAATCTGACCAATATTTCAATCTCTTAATAGAACAAATCTGACCAATATTTCAATCTCTCAATAGAACAAATCTGACCAATATTTCAATCTCTTAATAGAACAAATCTGACCAACATTTCAATCTCTTAATAAAACAAAACGACCAACATTTAAATCTCATAATAGAACAAAACTGACCAATATTTAAATCTTCCAATTGCTTTGAACGCTCAATCGTTTTCCTGAGTCACTTTTGCACTGATATATTTGCTAGACAACACCATAAATACAAAATAGCTAGGTCTAAATCCAGAGGGTCGCACATATCATTGTTTATTATCGTCATATTGCCTGGCCCTAAAACTTGCTCTACGGTAAATCAAGTCATTTTAGACATAACACTATGACTCTCTGCAAAGCTGCTTTAAAACGATATGCATTGTGAAAAGCACTTTATAAATAAATTTGACTATAATTTGAACTGGAGCTTGCGCTATAACGCATATCCTGGATTTTGCTGTATATCCTGCTGTCAGACACCAATGATAAATATTCTGCATCTGTGTTTGAGAAGGTCAGAGGTGTGGAGTTGCGTGCCGACTTCACACACATCGAAAATACAAATCTGTGTGTTTGAGATGCATCACAGACCGCTACTGTCTGTGTCTAGACTGCATATATACACAAACACCAACATCGGACAGCATGAGTCAGACGTTTTTTTTTTTTCTTCTAGATTAAATGTCTCGATTTCTTAAACGGAGAAGACATGCGTGAGAATATGAGGGTGGTTTTCTTATGCAACACCAGAGAAGCAGGAGGCCAAATACAAATCTGTCCTGAAGAATAAATTGAGATGTTAAAGAGAACTCATTTGTGATTTTCCTTTCCTGAGGGTGTTTTCATACTGTGCTTCATTCTTCCCAGAGAACAGACAGCTTTACAAAAGCACCAGTTATGCTGAACAGCATCAGGTCAGAGGAAGGAGTTTCTTCTAACGGTGCTCTTGAAAAAGAGCTGTATAGAGGCGAGTGTAAGTGTGTGTTTGTGCATGGACTCGTCTAGTCATTGTTGCTGAGTTGTGTTTTCCGTGTCCTGTCTCCCTCCCATCCTCGTCAAGTGGTGACGTACGGGCGCTGTAGGATGGACGACCATGGTACTCATTAAGATCGGGAGCGATAGAGAAAATGGGAAAAGAGAAAGAGCAGAGAGGAGATAAAGCGTTTGCTTTTTTGGAATTGTTCCTCTTCGTTATTTTCACTGACCTCTTATTCTCTGTGTTTCTCTCATCTTACAGCGTAAATATGTGATGCGTTAGAGCTGAATGCATTCAGAGCCAAATGAGATTTCAGAGGACAATGGAAAGGTAAACTCTTGCTGTTGGGTTGTGAGTTCATGCCGATGTTTAATAATATTAGCTGACACTTTTTTTTTATCAAAAGCAACTTAATTGTCTTTACACTTCAAAAAAATCATTTTCTCACTCATTATTTTTGTCTTTTTTTTCAGTACAAATGTCTACACATTCTCAAATCAAGATACATTTACTTGAGACATAAAATGACTTAAGGTATTAAGTCTTGTTTTCTGAAAAATGTATTAAAATGAAATGAGTTTATGCTTAAACCAAGAAAATTATCTGCCAATGGGGTCGGAAAAATAAACTTAATTCAAAGGAAAAACTCGTTTTATTTTTCTGACCCCATTGGCAGATATTTGTTCTTGTTTTAAGCATAACGTCTCTAAATTTTGATGATTTTGTCACAAAACAAGCCTTTGCTCCTCAATTAATGTATCTTGTTTCAAGAGTGTTTAGATATTTTACTGAAATACAAGACAAGAATGCCGAGTAAGAATTATTTTTTTGCAGAGTACATTTTCAGGCCAGCAAGAAATTACAATTTTCTAAATGCATTTATCTTATTGTAAATGATTCATTGTGTAATTTAAAGTCCCCATGAAATCAAAACTGAAGTTTTTTGGCTTTTAGTATGAATATGTTAGCCTTACTGTTATCTTTGAGCTAGTGTGCTCCAAAACAATGACATAATTCACATTTATAAGCATTCAAAACTTAGTCTTTCACTCCTGCTAATACGGATCAATTATTTTGATGACATCACTCTGCACTTCAGCTTCTCATCAGATTGTTGGTCCAATCAAATTCTCTCCAGCGCCCCCCCCCACCCCCCCCCCCCCCCCCCATATTATTAATAGACGTTGAAGCTGCGGATGAAAACATATCAGACCCGTTTGAATTCTGCACAGAATGCTGTATTTTAAAGCGATATGGAGGAGATTAGGAAGAGAAACGGTTAGAGATTAGGAGGAAACTGCGGCTTTAACGATCTCAACGGCTCCGAGCTGTGATATAAACTAAACGCTATTACTGTTTAAAAAAAGGGGGAGGAGCTGTTCGATATGCCCCACCCTGTCTTTCTGTTTCAGTGTAAATAACATCAACACATTTAATAATGCTGCTCGTTTCAAGGCCTTTAAAACATTTTGACCTCGTAATTCTTAATCAAAACATAACTCAATCTTCCAATTATAACCATTGACTTCTCTCTGGTGACGTATGGTGTACTTCTCTAATCATTTAGTCCACTTGAACCCCACCCCTTTCTTACAGTTGACTGCAAGCTACAGTCCCTGACCTACTTTGTTTTTTCTTTGTGATAATCTTTTTCAGTTTTATGCATCATAATACTAATATTCATATCTCATTCAGATCATAATCTGTCTCTAATCAGTTTTTTTGTATTTTGTAATTTATTGAGATGCTTTTTTGTGGCATTTTATCTTTGCACACACACAGAATTTGGTGGCACAAAGCTGCCTTAAAGGAAAATTCAGGGTTAAGCTCAATCAACAGCATTAGGTTGATTATGATTACCACAAAAATTAATTTCCACTTGTCCCTCCATCTGGGTTACAGTGAGGCACTTACAATGGAAGTAAATAGGGCCGATACATAAACATCTCAGTACTCGTTTTTTCAATGATATAGTCATAAGGCCTAAATAATATGCAAGTTAACATGATTTTAATGGGGAAAAAACATTTCTTAAATACAGTTTTAAAACTGAAACCCTAAAACGACTGTAAAAATGATGATCCAAACAGCTTTAAAGTTCAAAGAATCAACAGAAGTATTAATGTAAGTACTTGTATAAGCTTCACGCTACTGCTTTTAAGTCCTCCAGCAATTTGCCCCATTCACTTTCATTGTATGTGGTGCATCATAACCTTGATTTTTACTTTTTTGTAAAGGGAACGAGGTGCGAGTCATCATTTATTTTTTGCGTTAATCAACATTATGCCACAAACGCTGTTGATTGAGCTTACCTTGTATTGAACCAGTAATATTCCTTTAAAGATGCTGTTTGTAACTTTTTCACTCTACTAAAGCATAAAAATACCATAATATGTTTGCAGATATTTAGGAAACATGCTGAGTTCACATACACCCGCGTGAGCGTCAAGTCTGAGGAGGCGGTGAAATAACGATCTCTGATATTTTGAATTTGGACTGCAGTACCTATTTCGGCCACTAGCTGTCATTCTTACAGACTGCGGGCCCTATCATACACCCGGCGCAATGCATGCGCGACGCAAGTGTGTTTTGCTAGTTTCAGCCTGACGCAGTTATCATTTTCACGTCATGCGACACGTTGTTTAAATAGCAAATGCTTTTGCGCCTATTTGTGCTCCCATGGGCTGCTGGTCTGAGAACGAGGTGTGTTCAGGCGCATTAATGGTGCGTTGCGCGTTTTTTTTTCTTTGTTATTTAAAGAGCGCATTAGTAATGTGCACCTATAGGCGGGTCCACAACGCGTGTACACTCTGCTTATTACACACACACTCTGTTTATTACACACGCAGGGACGCACAGCAGCACACAAACATGCCAAATATTAAAAATAAAAGGATTACAATGTAAAAGATTAATATTGTGTACATAAAGATATGGTGGAATCCGGCTGGTCTGCTTGAGCTTTAACCACCCACCCACCCACACACACACACACACACACATAGCTTTAACCTCGCGCACGAGCAGATCTGTTTGCTTTCTGGATAAGCGTTCAGTCTTTCCGCTTGCAAATTCTGCCATGTAAATAGCGAATGCGCCATGGCGAGAATGGGAGATGAGACTCTGGTTGGTTTATTTCATGTTACGCCCAAAACACACCCATTACTCATTAAGAGAATAGAGACAACCCTTTTAGAGCATGCGCCGGGAGCACAGAGCATTTTTCCCGTCGTTAAACTAGCAAAAGTGGATTTGAACACGCCCTAAGTGCCCTGCGCTTTAGACCATGTGCTTAGATCGTTAAAATAGGGCCCTGCACCTTTAAATCGACAGTTTGACCTATTACAGGAAAAGTGGCCCTGGATCGACATCATTGTAGATGTTTGCACATTGTTTGCTTGAACCTACAACCTTTGCTTAACCATCCTGAAACTTCCTCAGAAATTCAAGTACACAGCAGCTCGTATCATAACTCACAGATGCTTTTTTTTGGAGGAAGTCTGCGATGTCTTGCACAGAAAGCCAGCAATGTCCTAGGAAAACCCTGCTGAGGGTTTTGGGATCACCCAGGTCTGATAACAGTTAATTCCTGGAATTGAGTTTTGAGCTGATCATTGTATGCATGACCTGCAGCCATCATAACATGGCACACTTGATCCACTTTTAACCTGACACCTTATCCAGCTCATCTCGCCTGTCCTCCTCAAACACACTCTTACAGGGCACATCACATTTTGAGTGGCTTAACCTTTACCACCAGGCCTGTGTCTGAAATAACGGAGTGTAAATGGAAGAGGGCAGGTCAGTAATGAGTCAGCTTTAATGAATTAATAGCCTGCTTTTGCTCTGTGCGCGCTATTCGCCGACTCTCGGTGTCCCTCTAATGCATGCATGTCTCTGTCTCTCTCTCTCTGTATTCCCTGCGTATGAAAATCAGCCTTGAAAATCTTTTTGTTCATCAAATGCCGTACAGAGAAGTTCTCAGCTATTCACAAACCGCACCTCAATTATCCTCTCTCTCCTCCTCTGCCCTCATCAATTATGCATACTGTATATTAAATACCTCACATTTGCACATCCGCTGATTTGCATAATTTCTCAGCGTCCCAGTTGACAGAAGAGCCGAAACCGGGTGAGAGGGTGATGCCATTGAACTCTGTTGTTTCCTTCACCTCTGTCTTACTAATCTTAAAGAAATATGCCTCTGTTCAGCATCTGTGCTGTAGACGATCGATTTAACACGTCCCTTGATGCATCGGTTTTGATGCGTTTAAACCAATAAGGAACACGATGACATAAAAACTGGCCATAAACATTTGAAATATGCAACTATCACAGTGTTTTGAACGTATAATCTTGACACGTGCTCTAAAAATGCAGCTTTCCAAGCTACAAGCGATTGATAATTTATAGCAGTTAAACTGCACCATTTAAAAATGAAACGGTTTGTAACTATTTTACTTCCATAACGTAATGTATTTATGAGTGAAACAGGATATTCAAAGAGGAAAAATGTTGGGGAGGACGTGGTTTTATTAATCAGGAATTGTTTGAAGTCAAACATGCAAACATTTTGACGGCATAATGTGCACTGAAGAGTTCACAAAAACACCAGGAACATGTATTATGAAAGTTTATAGGATTAGTTTTCATTCCATATTGATTTAAACCCAGAATATTCCTTTTATTTTGATGTTGTGTATGATTGTGAATTCTGTGTCTGTCGTTTTATGTCCTGAGAGAGGTTTGGTATTACATTACTGCGCATAAGCTCTTGACATGAGGACAGTGTTGTGTGTGAATGACAGTATTATGTTGCTGTGAGAGAGATTTATTGGCTAGATAAAGAGGACACAAGAGAGGCTGAGCTGACTGAAGTCTGTAATGTGCTCAAGGGTGATTGGTTTTCATTTTTTCTCCTCCCAGCGAATGCGTGGAGAAGTAATGGCTTTAAAATACTGCTGTGTGTTTGAGCCAGTGAGTACTGTGCAGCCCGAAGCCTGTCTGGATCCCTTTGCCACCATCCATCTGAGATCTGAGGTACTGGGGAACACTTGGGGATGCTCAAACACGGAGAATATGACACGTGTGCTAACCACCATCAACCGATGGAATACTGTGCAAAACTACAAGATTCACAGCCAATTTGAACATATTTAGTGGGGTTTTCCAAGTCAAGAATCACTATAAAATCTTCAGTAAGGGTTTGAACAAACCCCCAATCTTAAGTGTTTGCTCATCGTTTATGTTAAATCACTTTACCAAGTGATCAGACAGATTTTCTGAGTGAAAAAAAAATCCCATTTACATTTGAAGTCCCCCTGAAGTTAATAATTTTATCCCTTAAAACTCACCTTTGATCACCAAAATTACACATTTAAACATTTTTTTCTTAGAAAGAAAAAAAAACTTCATGCCTTAAAATAGCTTGAATGTAACTCGACACCCTTGCCTCATTTAGTATACGCGGTTCTATTAATATGCAAATGGGCCCCGCCTCCACTCACTCAGCTCAGAGATCCACTCGTTGACGATCACACGTTGATCTGATTGGTTACAAGGTCGTTTGTGACGTCAGAAACACCAGCGATTTCAAACCGTGTTTTTGAGACTGTCTTTGTTTCACTGCAGGAGAAAATTTTAAGGAGAAAATCCTCAGCAATGCTGTCGACTTATGAATTTGCACATGGTTTGTGTTAAAGCATATTAAAAACATCAAATAGACATAAACAACATTAAAAACTAGTGACCGAAAATGGCTTGTTGTTGGTCCTGTCCGCAGCTAGTTTGCAACCGAACTCAGATTAACATGTCAGGGATCATATTTATCACTTTTTTCTTTACCGTCACACCTTGTTAGGACTCGGTGTAACAGAGCCTTTAGATGTGTTGGTTTTATATTAGCGACTGACAGCGATGATGCATTGCAGAGCTAGCTTGCTGGTTTTCTAATGTGAGTATTAGCATGCAGTGATTTTAGCGTCCCTGAGATGCGACTGAGGCAGAGACAGAAAGCGAGCGCTGGTGTTTGAGAAGAGGACTGGCAGCTGTCCAGCAAATAAAGTCATTTTTCAAAGATGCTGCCAAAATATGCCCACTAATACATGCTCATTAGGAGCCGTGCAAATAAACCAGGACAACAAGACTCCAGCGCTTCTGGGAATCAGGCGGTGTTTAAGGGCGGTGTTTAAAGTCTCAATAGTCAGGTCAAGTCACCTTTATTTATAGTGCTTACAATACAGATTGTTTCAAAGCAGCTTTACAGTGAAAATTAAGAAAGTAATGATTAATGATGCAAACAGAATTCTATGGACGCTTGTTTCCGCCACAGAATAAAACATTTTAAAAGATAATTGCAACCTTTTATTTCACAATTGCGAGTTTATAACTGGCGATTCCGACTTTTATAACATGCAATTGCGACTTTATATCACACAATTCTGACTTTATATCTCCAAGTTCTGAGAAATAAAGTCAGAATTGCGAGATATAAACACAATTGCGAGAAAAAAAGTCAGAATTGTGAGTTTATATCACGTAATTCTTATATCACGCAATTCTGAGATAGGTCAGAATTGTGAGATAAAAAGTCGGGATTACAATAAAACTTTTTAAAAGATAATTGCAACCTTTTATTTCTCAATTGCGAGTTTACATCTCGCGATTCCGACTTTATAACACGCAATTGTGACTTTATATCTCCAAATTCTGAGAAATAAAGTCAGAATTGCGAGATATAAACACAATTGCGAGAAAAAAAGTCAGAATTGTGAGTTTATATCACGCAATTCTTATATCACGCAATTCTGAGATAGAAAGTCCGAATTGTGAGATAAAAAGTCGGGATTACCTTTTTTATTTTTTATTCTGTGGTGAAAACAAGCGTCCATAGAATTTAGTTCTGCTGTAAAGCTGCTTTAAAAAGACAATAGTGTTAATTATTTAGTTCAGTGTTGAATTATTTCAGTTCAGTAACTGTATAAAGTTAATCGATTATGAAATGAGTTCAATTCAGCTATAAAGCCGCTCTGGAGAAACAGTGATGTCATCATCCAGCTCAGGTCAGTTCTCACCCAATATTGTCAGTGCAGTCAATAATTTTTATGAATATTAGGTGTCCCCAAGCTCAGTCGGGGGACTAGTTCTCCTCTGGCAAACGAACGAACATTTAATGGTGTGATTATGATTCCAGGTTGCATCACAAGTTAGACTGTGGATTGCTATAATTCTATAGAAGCTTCTTCTGCTTAAAGGAAGTAATACACATTCCTAGTGTTATTGTGCAATATTCATGTTCATCTTCAAAAGGACAAAATGTTTGGCCTCATAATCTTTCAGCAAAATCTAATAACTTGCTCTGCCTCACAGCTTTGCTTTTTAAAAGCCTATCAATACGTCACATTACGTGATTAAAGTGAGTTGCGAATGATGGATAGTGTTATTTTTTTTTACAGTTTTTATTAATATTTCGATTTTTAGTTTCTGTATAGTTTTATAGAGAACTATAGTTATATAGTGAAATATGTAATGTAATATATTTCTTATATTTTTTAATTATTTACATTTTAATGTTTCATATTTTCAAACAAGTTAACAAAAGCACAGCTGCATGTACTAAAGTATTTAGCCAAGAGACTATCACTGTGCTGAGCAGTGCACAGCAATTACTTTTAAAATATAGTAATTATAGTCCTAATTATGTTCGGCCAATCGTCAACCGAAACCACCGGCTCTACTCTTCAGCACAATGACCCTAAAAACATCACACATACCAGAAAACCTTTTCAATTACCAAATAATAGAACATTAAACTCTAACAAATCTCCCCCCTACATTAATATCCAGCAAAACACATTAAATAACACTTTATCTATTATCTAATTGTGTAGTTAAATTTAACAGCTGACAGATATTCAACATAATTCATTTGTGAGAGTCTAACAGAAGGACGGACAAAACCAGTCAAATATCAACTTCTTGTCATATTTTATTACCATTTTCTAAACTATAGCGAATAAACTGTGATAATGTGAGACATTTTGAAGGTGGCTGAATAAATTCGCAGTATATTTTGCAGTATATTCCCATGTATTTTTGTTCCGTAAGGGTAGTCTTTATGCCGCACACAGTCCTGGCCGGAAAGTGTCAGTGCGGCTGTGGTACAGCAAGGTCTTGATTTGCGAAATCAAATTCTCTGACTAAAGCGGCAGTGAATAAGCCGTCAGGCACCACGCTTCATAAAAGCTCATATGCTCGTAGAGGCTGAAAGCGTGAGTGGGGTTTCATTTGAGCGGAGTAATGAGCTATTAATGGTGCTTTAAGGGCTTTCTCGTAGTGTTTGCTTTACGGCATTTGATTTGTTTGTTTGTGTTGCACCCGACCGCCTGCAGAGCTGAGACCTGTCTGTCTCTCACAACAGTGCAGCTACATGCTACATTTATCTGAAGTGTGCACTAGGGGAGAGTGGATGGCTAGTGCAAAGAAATTGCAGTTAAAATTGAGATTTTAATGATATGTCTGGAAATGGACGGTCGAGTTAAGTGCAATGCAATGCATCATTTCTGTTTGCTGCACATATTTGGTATTACTCGAGTAAATTCAGATACTGTGCGCCAGTTTTATCTTAGTATCAATGAGATACTATTACAGTTGTTTTGTTAGTTTTAGTTATCTATAAGGCTTAAAAGCTAAATTTGAATTTCTTTCTTAAATATTAGCAAAATTACAATTTTATTCGAATTCTAAAGGCAATACATTGGCCCTCATTTATCAAAAGTGCGTACACCAAATTTCCAGCGTACACCTGGCGTACATCGAAAACCACGGTGACTTTGAGATTTATCAATATGGACGTTGGCGTACGGCACGCTCAAATCCTACGCCAGCTCAGGAGGTGGTGTACACACGTTTTGAGTTAGTGCGGAAATGCGCAGAAAAACAATTCCTAACACCACAAAATGCACTGACAAACTAAAAGATATTATATATTATGACCCACTGTAAAACAAAAAAACAACAACATAGTAATTATAAACTTCAGTGTTTATTTTTGTGCAACATGGACTTCAATGTTTAATTTGTGTGACTTTACCAAAGCATTTGATTTGTAAGCGCATGTATTCCTTCAGTTGCGAGCCTGTGCGCTTTACCCTGGCGTTTCAGGGTTTGGCCCGGCAGGTGCGCACGGACTGGGTTCGGTAACGAAAGGCTTTCAATGACTAAAAAAATAATTCAGACTGACAAAATAATAAAAAATACATTCTTCTTCTTTTAAATAATAATAATAATAATACAAATAATAATAATGACATTCTTCTTCTAAATAACAATAAGCGTCATTAATAATACAAATCATAATAATAATAAGAAGAATATTACAAATTGTCATGCAATTATTAATGTGAATGAATGGTACTCCACATCACATCATCATCATCACTATTGTACACCCCAATACATGTAACGTGATTCGAAATTGAATGCGTGTTATTCTAATGACGATCGTTTTCAGGAGTGTAAGCATAATCGTACGCCAACATATACGCCCGTTTCTACGCAAGAATGATAAATGAGGGCCATTGTGTGTTAGAGGAAAATAGTACTGTGTTGTCTCCTATGCCCACAAGAGGACGCAAGCGAGCGCAACCAGCAAATATAAACCAAGTCAAGTTAATTGAAATGAAATGACATTCACTTTTTAAAGTGCATTACCTTTTGAAACAATTGTTCTTAAATTAAATATATTTTTTTAATGTGTATGCAAGGAAAACTGAACTGAGCTGAACGATGACATCACGGTTTTCTGCAGAGCGGCTAGATATATAAATCAATAACTTTTTAACAACAAAAAATTAACCATCACTGATCTTACTTAAGCTGGACTGTGACGCTATTTTCTTCTAGAAACAAACTTTGTTGCATTATTTTATCACTGTTATCACTGCAAAGCTGCTTTGAAACAATCTGTATTGTAAAAAGCCCTATATAAATAAAGGTGACTTGACTGGATGAGCTGACAAAAACAAACACACCACTTGACACACCAAAAATTCGAATGCACGGTTTTTGCAATTGAATGTGCACTTTTTTCTTTTTTTTTTTGACGAATATTCGAAATTCGAATTTTTATTTGACAGCCCTAGTTAACTATAATAACCCTGCTGTGCACAGTATGCATACTGCACCAAGTATGTGCCAGCTAGTATGCCATTCACAGCCCATGTGTTAATGTACATATAAAGTGCACCCGGGGAGGGACTGAGTGTGAATGATTTGTATAAAGCTGTTAGTGTAAATTGCGTATAGCGGGACCCTCAGGAGGCGTGCGCTCGCTCTGACAGCAGGAACGCTGGCCAAGCGAGACAGGACATCTCTTATGGGAGGGAAAATGATATTAGCCTTCGCTGCTGCTGTGATTATCATATATATTAGTGCACGGTGGGTTATGGCTGCGGGCTGCTGGAACGGAGGCTGCTTTAATGTGCAAGCGTCATGCACACTAGGGCAGATACTACAACACCAGGACTGCAGGAACAAACCACACTTACCAGAGGTGGAGACCTACACGGCCATTAGCATATCTACATTACTGTCACTCTCTGTCACGGTCCAGAACCCTTAGTGAGCTGCCTATACAGAGCATTTTACCATACATAATTAGTAGGGCTGGGTAAAAAATATCGATTTCTCGATTTTAATCGATTCTCATTTTTACAAACCGATATCGATTCTTAAATCCCAACAATCGATTAGGCTATACTGTTTTTTATTTGACGAATGAATAGAACATTGTAGCGCGCATCCCATCCAATAAATCACAATAATCTTTGTGCTTTGTTACTATTGATATGAAACAAAGTCTCAGATTTCTAAGTACGTCCATTTTCTTACGAAATTCAAAAACATACCTTTTTGGCGCTGTGGCGTGAGATCGCTCTGGCTCAGCTCAAGAGAAGCAGATCTTCTCTTCCGCCTTGATAATACCAGTTACAGTGCGAAATAAACATGAATGAGCGTCTGAAAGTGTGTTAAAAGATAGAATACAACTTATCGAAATCCGTATCATGTCACATGGAATCGCTCAATCAGTGTTTCAACCGTGGAAATACGTCAGTAAAACAACTTGTAAACAATGTCATTTAACGTCACATTTACCTCAGAAAAACCATATCCAGTGACCATAAACTCGTTAGTCAGCTAGAAAAATGAACTCTAGAGAGGAGCATTTTGCTAAATATATGCACCATATTACATATTCATTATAATTTTTAATGTTCTTCAACATTTAATGCATATTTGAATAAATCTGGCAAGTTTTTATGACAGCCACCATTTAAATGTTTATATTTCATATAACTTTATTATTATAAAGTTAAAGTGTAATTTAAGTGTTTGTATACAAATCAGTGTATAATTACCAATATTATAGTAGGCTAATGAAGCCTAGTAGGCTACAACTGACTCCCATAGTTTACAGCATTAGTTAAGAGATTTGTTTTCCTTGCGAAAATTTGCCATGTATTGTACCTGATATCCAAAATAATCAATATTGCATCGAATCGAATCGGAATCGAATCGTATTGCAAGCTTGTGAATCGAAATCAAATCGAATTGTGAAATTTGTGTCAATACCCAGCCCTAATAATTAGGATACGATCTTTTGGTCAGCATTGCATGTGTCCTTCATGGTGAAGGCAATGCCAGTATGCATCGAAATGTACTTAGTGCACATATTGATCAACCCTAAAACAGGCAACGTGTACCACGGGATACATATTCTTTAGTCTCTTGTTGGAGGCACGAGAACACATTTTTAATCCAGGGGTGCGTTTCCCGAAAGCATCGTTATCCAACAATGGTCGCAAGTTCCGTCGTTATCAGCAGTTCAACGAGTCGGTGTTTCCCAAAACCATCGTTCCAACGAACATTCGCGAACAGCATCGCAGAGTTGTGTGTTTGAGCGACAGATCTCGAGCTGTGGTTAGGAGCAGTTTCTAGATTGCATGACATGTGGACTCGATAAATCCGTATCTTGAGCAAAATAAGCAAGCTGTCATTCAGTGCAACCTGTCTCTTTTATTTAGAATACATACAAATGTGTTTTACATCTTTGAGTTTGTCAAGATATTTAAAGCACCGTTTTTGAAGAGTGCGCATGTGCGAACGAGCTCAACTATATGAGAAGGAGCCTATGATTAAATCTGGAAATAAAGCGAAATAACAGAGACATATGAGAAATGGTCCATGCCTGTAATTTATATAAAAACATTTAGCATTAATTCGATCTTAAACAGTTTCATTAAAAGAAGTTATAACTCCACCACGTGCGTGACGTTATAAACCAACGTGGTTGAACGACCACTTTGCGACAAAATGGTTTCGGGAAACAGTCGTGACTGGCTAGTTGATTTCTTCAACGATGCAGCGTACTATGGTAGTTAAGCAGCGAGTTACGGCGTTGTACGGGAAACACACCCCAGTACTGTTGTCAGTATCATAGCTGAGACTGTTTGGAGTCACATGACTTGGGTGAAATTTTCTGTGCTTGTTTTGTCAGTTTGACCTAAAGCCAACATGTCCGTCCATATAGTGCTGGACATTCGGCCTTTGTATAAAGTAGGCATATATTAATCTTACTTTTTTCTGAAAAAAAAAAAATATAATACACCTGCTAATATTAGTTGTGAACATTGTCTTAAGATGTTGAAATAGAAAATTAAGTAATATGTTGATCATTCTGTTATTTACCGCATTTTGAAAAGTATGTATCCCCTGAGATACGTTGCCAGATTAGGGTACAAAAAGGGGATCTGCATGTGTCCTTTATGGCCCCAGTATGCATCACAATGTGCTCAGTGCAAATATTGATTATAAATATACATTTATTCAATAATGAAAACAGATAAAAATATTTCGATCTAATTTGGGACATGCAGGAGACCATCTGGCTATTCCATGCAGAAACTGCACATACACACTGTATACTGCAAATATAGTATGGTAGAATGCCAAGTCTGAACATACTCAAAGTGTTTGTGCATATACTGACTGTCGTACTAGCATGCTACATAGTTCAGTATGCACTGTATACTGCCATCTATTTATTTAATAGTTTGTGAAACATTATGCTGTATAATATGACAAATGTTTCAAACTGTAGCATGTGGATCAAGATAAGGATTTACTGAGTCCACTTGTCATGCAAACAAGAAACTATGCTCCTAACCACAGGTCCAAACACACAACTTTGCGATGCTGCTTGCGAATCTTCGTTAGAACTATGGTTTCGGGAAACACAGACTCGCTGAACTATGCTGATAACGACATAACTTGTGACCATATTTGGCTAATGATGCTTTCGGGAAACACACACCAGAGCGTTACTGACAGACTGGGAAGAGAGGAGCCGCAACAATGGAGAATATGAGGAAAATAATCAACATTCAAGCAGGAAAACCTGTTCTAGTAGAGCCTGAAAACAACATCAAGGCTTTGTAAAAGTGCATTAAATGGCCTCTTTAACCAGTGTTTCGAGCAGTTTAAAAATCGAATGTGGACTGCAACACAAAAGGAAGGTTAGTTTGGTGGACTATTCACTAAAGATTTTCTGTGTGCCGTCTATTTTTATGCTTATTATAGTATTGCAGTGTTAACTTCACATTTACACATAGCCGGGTATTTAGAGAAAAGAATATCCCCCCCCCCCCCGTTTTCAATAATAACATCGTGCACATAACATCGGTTTCAATAAAGTTGTCATTGACATCAACCCGCATAAATACGGCGTCGAGCGCCATCATAACTCTGCCAAACTGGGCGCTCACATGACGTAAAGCATTTTCTGGCGCATAATGTGACGCTTGAGAACCTAAAACCCCGTTTCTCCCAGTCGACACGGCGACACAGAACCGGCGTTATCAGAAATCTCCACTTTGGCCTGAGTTTTTCGAAATAATCGTTTTCTGTGATAAAAACAGGGTTTTCGTGTAAATGAGAGGCCAAACCGCAGGGAAATATCTGCGTCTTCCCTTCGTGTAAACGGGCCAATAGTGACATGCTAATGCAAAAATATTGGAATTAGTTGTGCGCAAATCTGTCACTTTTCATCTCACTGCTTATTTGTATTAAGTCCTACTTTTCCAGATACGTCCGAATTGCATTGTCAAGACAGCATGCATGCAGTTCTCTGTAGAGCTAGCACACACTCACACACACACACACACACACATACTTGCAGTCATGTTATGGTCACCATAGCAGTAATGATGGCTCAGGGCTGGTGGGCAGCTGCAGGTTGTGGTTTTCATATTTTGTGTGTTTGTGTGTGATGAGCTGCTCCTAGGTTTGCGCTGGGTCACTGCACACTTTTAGCAGAGTGCTTTCAAAACTCTGTCCTGTTCTCCTCTCTCTCTCTCTCTCTCTCTCTCTCTCTCTCTCTCTCTCTCTCTCTGTGACGTGCAAATCAGAGGGAAATCAAAGACAGAGGAGGAAGAAGGGGCTGGTGATGCTGTTCATCATCTCCAGTTGCTGTCTCCTCTGTAATTTTTGCAGAGCCAGAGGTGTGAAGCGAGGAAAATATGCGGTTTTAAAGAAGCCGAGCTGCTGGAGGCATGACTGCCGTGCCTCACAGAGTTTTTTCTCATTTATTAAAGAGTTAGTTCACCCAAAAATGACATTTCCGTCATTTGCTCACCTTCAAAAAGGTTTTAAAGCCTTTCGACAAAATCATTTTTGGTAATGTTTTACTTAAAGCCTTTATGTAAAATGCATTATAAAGGCATTCTTAGTGTATGTTATAATGCATTTGATTCATTAAAAAAATGCAGTTAAAATATTGTCAAGTTTGTAATGTATTTTAATACATTATACTTTCTAAAGGTGTAACAATGAATAGATGGTTACAGTTATTCATGAAGATCATACAATGCATTATAAGGTGCATTATAAGGCATAATTAATCCAATAAAAATACCTTTATAATTCGATATACATAAAGGCTTTAAGTAAAGTGTTCCCTCGTTTTATTGATGTAAATATAGTGAACTGGCACGAGACAGAAGGATTGCAAAACCTGTCTAAAGAAATCTTTAAAAAAACTTAATGATGAAATAAAAAGCACATTAAAATCATTGTGATATTAATAATGTTGCTTCATCAGTAGGGGTGTGAACCTACACTGGTCTCACCGTTTGGTTCGATTACGATTATCATGTCATCGATTCAGTTCAATTCAATATCGCGATGCACCGCATTTTCAATTTTACTTCAAAAGTGATGTGTGCGTGCACGCGCGCGTATGTGTTCGCCTGTACGGGAATCCGCAGTGACAGAAACAGTGACATTCTAGTTTAAGTTTCAAGGGAGTAAAGCCTGTTTAGGCCATTAAGAAAATTAAATTCTGCCAAATCAATTTTGTTTTAAAAGAAATGTTCAATTACTCACACTCGCCTCCCTCTGCCATTTTATGCTACCGCGACAAAGCACACATGCGACAAACGACGCCAGAAAAGCGTCAGTAATCGGTCTATTATGGTCTATTACTGAACCGTCCTCGTCTTCATCGCGATGCATCGTAGAAACGATTAATTTCGACACCCCTATTCATCAGCAAGAATTTGTTTCTGAACTCATTGCTTCTAAAGCAGCATCAAAACAGTGCTTATGTAGCAAATCCAGCATCTTGAACAATACATTGTGAGATGACTGTCGGGTGTGTTTGTTCATTGCATCATGTCTTGCTGTTTTTTTAAGCATCTTGCACCATGAATATTGCATTTTTAAGCTAAGCATATTATTATCTCCATCGTCTTTTGTGTTTTGCTGTCATTCAGGTTTTTAAGCGAAGTAAAAGTAAATCATGACAGAATTTTCATTTTGGATGAACTATGTCTTTAATGCCTGTGGATGTGAATATCACGACCCAGCCGGCATCAGTGACTGCGATTACATGTCCAAGGATAATCCCACATTATTCCCCAGATCTCAGTCCTCAAATCCCATTTATTCCTACTGATTGAGTCATTTTGGAGAATAAGCTGTTTATATGCCCTTTCAACGTCCCTGTTATGAATCAGCCCTTTATCCGGGGAAGAATCTGCCTATTCAAAGCACTGAAAGATGCCAATCTTTATCAGAACCATCTGGTGTTTATTGTGCAGATACACATATATTACGGTCTGTTCGTTGTGCTGAAAGGTGAAAATGTAAAATGTCTTTGAGAGGACTGACTTTAAACGACCTACAAGCATAGATGTTCAGAGAGGCATTCAGAATCCACGAGTTTCTCTTTTATGAAATAGCCAGGATCTAAATGAGAGGTTATTCAAATACTGTAAACGGCACGTTGCCGTTTCATGAAGCATGTGATGTGATGATGTGAGGAGAATATAGATGTGCTCATAAATGCATGCGCTTTGATTTTGTGTGTGCGTGTGAAATGTTTTCACCTCTTTCACCTCCAAAAGAATTGAATGGAGGTTATGTGTAGAGACTGTGAGCGCATCCATCCATCCAAACACACACACACACACACACACACACACACTGGCATTTCATCTCTCTCTCTTTTTTCTGTAAGGCACCCTAAGAGTTAGTGTGTTGAAAAAAGCAGCAGGAAATCAGATTTGGGACGCTAGTCTGTTGTACCTTCATTGACTTTGCCTGTTCTATCTATCTATCTATTTATCTAGCTAGCTATACTGCAGGAAATCTGTCTGTTCTGCTTCTCCCTCCATTCCTCCCTCGCTTCCTCCATCCAACCATCCATTCATCCCTCCGTCCAACCATTCCTCACTCTCTCCATCCATCCATCCCGCGCTCTCTCCATCTATCCCTCCATCCATCCCTCGCTCTCTCCATCCCTCCATCCATCCCTCACTCTATCCATCCATCCATCCCTCGCTCTCTCCATCCATCCCTCGCTCTCTCCATCCACCCATCCATCCATCCCTCACTTTCTCCATCCATCCATCCATCCCTCACTCTATCCATCCATCCATCCCTCGCTCTCTCCATCCACCCATCCCTCCATCCATCATCCCTCACTCTCTCCATCCATCCATCCATCCCTCACTCTACCCATCCATCCATCCCTAGCTCTCTCCATCCATTCATCCCTCCGTCCAACCATTCCTCACTCTCTCCATCCATCCATCCCGCGCTCTCTCCATCTATCCCTCCATCCATCCCTCGCTCTCTCCATCCCTCCATCCATCCCTCACTCTATCCATCCATCCATCCATCCCTCGCTCTCTCCATCCATCCCTCGCTCTCTCCATCCACCCATCCATCCATCCATCCCTCACTTTCTCCATCCCTCACTCTACCCATCCATCCATCCATCCCTAGCTCTCTCCATCCACCCATCCCTCCATCCATCCATCCCTCACTCTCTCCATCCATCCATCCCTCACTCTATCCATCCATCCATCCCTCGCTCTCTCCATCCATCCATCCCTCCCGCGCTCTATCTATCCCTCCATCCATCCCTCGCTCTCTCCATCCCTCCATCCATCCCTCACTCTATCCATCCATCCATCCCTCGCTCTCTCCATTCATCCACCCATCCATCCATCCCTAGCTCTCTCCATCCATCCATCCCTCACTCTCTCCATCCATCCATCCACCCATCCATCCCTTGCTCTCTCCATTCATCCATCCATCCCTCGCTCTCTCCATCCACCCATCCACCCACCCATCCATCCCTCGCTCTCTCCATCCACCCATCCCTCCATCCATCCATCCCTCGCCCTCTCCATCCACCCATCCATCCATCCATCCCTCACTCTCTCCATCCATCCATCCACCCATCCATCCCTTGCTCTCTCCATTCATCCATCCATCCCTCGCTCTCTCCATCCACCCATCCACCCACCCATCCATCCCTCGCTCTCTCCATCCACCCATCCCTCCATCCATCCATCCCTCGCCCTCTCCATCCACCCATCCATCCATCCATCCCTCGCTCTCTCCATCCACCCATCCCTTGCTCTCTCCATCAATCCATCCACCTATCCCTCCATCCCTTGCTCTCTCCATCCACCCATCCGTCCCTCACCCCATCCATCCATCCATCTCGCTCTCTCCATCCACCCATCCCTTGCTCTCTCCATCAATCCATCCACCTATCCCTCCATCCCTTGCTCTCTCCATCCACCCATCCGTCCCTCACCCCATCCATCCATCCATCCCTCGCTCTCTCCATCCACCCATCCCTTGCTCTCTCCATCAATCCATCCACCTATCCCTCCATCCCTTGCTCTCTCCATCCACCCATCCGTCCCTCACCCCATCCATCCATCCATCTCGCTCTCTCCATCCATCGGTTGTAGGCGTGTCGTGATCATCCACAGGCAGAGGTGCTTCTCAGCTCAGCGAGGGGGAGATGAAGAGGTCTCCTGCTCTCAGTATTAGCTAATACGATTAGCTGCGTCTCACAATCAGCCGCACTGAATGCATGTTGTAATTACTGCACCTCAATGAGGAAGGTGTGTGTGAAAGATTAATGCAGGTGAGTGGCAGGCTGTGATAGATACGCTCTGCTAACACGCCCTCGGCAGCCAGGCGTGTTTGTTTGCAAATGGGACTGCACACGTGACCCGAACCCCACAGATACGACAAATGAGGTCTGCGCTGGCGTTCAGGAACTGTAATGCTTTAAAACTGTTTAGATTTTTCTTGTAAATATAATTTTTTCACAATCCTAAGGATACTTGACATGAAATATCCATAAATCAACATTACTAGTTGGCATAATTAATTTAGTGGCTTATGTTAAATTATGTGAAAACTTTTTGTGATGTGTAAAACCCTGAAGGGCTTTTGTGACTCTTGTTATGTTGATATCAGGAGACAAATAAGTCACGAAAACCAGACAGAAAACAATAATAATGCACAGCCTCTCTGGGCTTTCGGTCATTATTTTTTTTGCAAAATTCTGCTTTGGTGCCAGACTGGATTTGAAATCTCTGTACTATTCTAAGTCTTTTGTCTCATGAAATCAGCGCGACATATTTCCACACAGGATTTCTCACAGCTTCAGTTCCATACTGAAAATCAATGGATATGCGGATTGACTCCAGCTGAAGCGCTGCCCGTTCATTTAGCTCAGATTCAAGGCGCTTCTCGCTTTTTTTCCACACAGTTTGAGTCTGCCTTATGCCTTCACATTTTCTTTTAGGTCTGTGATGGAGCGACATCAGACGTGCGCAGCTGAGAGGGAACATTGGCCGTGAATTACAATGTGGCGTGATTACAAAGGTAGAAGAAGCCTAAATAAAGAATAAAAGCTATGGAATTATGTGTGTATTAATTCTAATACATCAGACATTTTAGTGCGAAAGTTATATAGGACCCTATGATGTCCACGATGTAACAATTTATTGTGTAATGTGGAATGTCATAGAATTTGGCAAAGTTTGGATGAATAAATCAAAAGTAGGACTACACTTGATCAAATTGCGATATGGACTAGTGTCTGTGAATATTTAAGCGCAAAAAGTCTTTTCAGCATCTGCCATCTCACTATATGAGGACATGAACCCTCCAAAATAAAAGTTTGTTTTAACTTAAAATTATGATGAAAATAATATCACTATTAAACAGTGCAATGTCAAAGTAATAATAACAAAAATACTAATACAATTTATTAAAACATATTTTTTAAGCAATATCACACAATACAAAACAATTGATTACATTTAACAACTTTTTTTTGATTGATCGCATTAAATTTAAAAAAAATGTATTAAATTGTTTTGCATTAATTTGACTATCACCGTTTTTTTATAATACATTTGTGTGAAATATTAAAACAGACAATAATAGGACATTTAATAGGGCTTTATTATTGTTAAAAATGTAACAAATTATTAAACTAGTACATTTTATGAATTCATTTAATAATTTTATGATTATTAAAATTTTATTAATTTGTCACATGACAGACGCAATGAACGACCGGGTTCGTGAATAACCCATCACTATTGTGGACAATAAAGGAACTAAACTGAACTAAACTTAAACTACTCAACACGGTTTCTCTGAAACATCAAATTAGGGTGACCAGACGTCCCAAATCCGGTCCTAATTGTCCCAAAAACTATACTAAAACAAAATCTTGAGTAGTTATTGTCTGATAAAACTGTCCGTGGAGGTTGAGGCTGCTCATTGGCTGCAGCATCTTTTTTGTTTCTACAAAGTTCTACAAAGACACCGTAGACGTGAATTTAGATATGCATTGATAAGCTAATTTTCACTAATTCATTTTGATTTACACACTGTCACAACAGTCATTGTTATTTTTTTCTCACAATGACATGTGAGTTCATGATTTTAATGTTGTTTTTTTGTGGCAGACTAAAGACTAATGACCGACTGTTGATCTTTGAATAAAAATATGTTTGGTTCAGGTTTGAAATTCATTATCTTTTATTATAGGCTATGTAGTCTAATATAGTAGGCCCCCCCCCCCCCCCCCCCCCAACCCGACCGCCGTCCCGTCCCGAATTTCAGCCAATCTCATCTACCCATAAAACACCTCAGTTCTATTTAGGGCTGTCACTTTACGTTCGAAAATTGATTGCACAATCGATCGGACCAACCAACACAAGTATCGAAAACGAAAATAGGGAATCGATTTTAACAGCCTTTTTTCTTTTTTCTTTTTTTTTACCAAAAATATGTTTTAGGTGGACAGATCAACACAGCACACAGAACATGTAGGATGTTGGAAAATAACAATGTCTTTTCTGTTAACCAAATGCTTTTTAATATTCGCTATTACTTCAATGCAAGTGAACAAGCGCGTCGTTATTTGTTGCTTAGTGACGTGTGTGTTCAAGTAAGCCAGAAATGCGCAGATTCTGCAATACGCTTTATTTAATATATCATGAGGACTCACGAGTTGCGTATTTGCGCTAAATGGCTTTGGCTCACACGAACTTCCACAGCAAAGAAAGTGAGTAAACATAGAAGATTGTTTTCTATGATTTGCTCTTGATTTGACAGCGTTTCCCACCAAAGTTCATTTTTACCCGCACAAGGGTTGGAGGGTGTTAATCTCAATCCATGAATGTTGCGCTCCTGTTTGTCATTGTGCACGAAACTTCACGCCAATAAATCATCAGGAATATTGCTGACTTGTGCGCCCTCCTAATGCCTGTTAGGTGTCCGTGGATTTGCCTATATTTGGTGATGAAAATGGGAACGTCTTTAGACTGGGAAAATCGATTTTACAATCGATTCAATGAACACTTACGTCTCAAAAATCGAACAGGATTTTTTCACAAAAGTAACAGTCCTAGTTCTATTTACTAGTGACACGAAGACTCATTCTGATCACCTTTCGCAGAAAAGGTGAAACATTTCTTTCTAGCACATGTTGTGTTTGCTCTTTCAGATCATCATTCCCCCCGTGTCGTCAGAGAGTCGCCAGGAGGCCGATAGCCAAGCGCTAACATTTGATTGAATTATCCCTCAACATGATGTGGCAGTAAACTCTTATTCCTCCATCTTTCCAACCCTCTGCTGTCTCGCCCCTGAGCGACGACTTTCATCCTCTCTCATTTCTCTGCTGTTATACACACACACTGGCACTCGCATGGCTTCGGCCTTTTGCTCATTTACGTCTCTGTATTCCTGACAGGCCGTCTGGTTCCTGAGGGGAGGCCCGTGGAGGACGCTCTGCCAAATTTACGGTTGTATATAAATATATATGAGCGTGTGGTTCTTTCAGATTGAAAGCATATACTTTGCAACGATTGCCTGCTATGAAGTTCAATCCAGAGCTAATGCTGTTTTGCCTCCCAATCTCGTCAGCTCCTTCAAAGAACGCATCCTATTTTAAGGCACGAGAGATATATGGAAATGAACAGGGTAAATATTTGAGAGGATCCAAAGTTTTATCTTTTGATTTAATTCAGTTGGTTTTCTTCGGCTGGCTGTGTGGAGTGGATTCACAGCTGGTAAGTTTATTCTAGTCCAAACAACCCAGACTAGTGGCTGTTGAGGAGAGCGTGCTTTTTCACTCATGGTTTTGTTGCAGGTGCATTTCAAGAATTGCAAAGAGTGCGAGCGTGATTTCTGGCAAGGAGAAATGCATTATCAGGTAACTGGAAAATTACACCTCATCAAAAGCAGTTCACTTTAACACAAATTCACCCGGAATGCAATGTAAAACATACATGCATGCATGTCCAAGTTCAGAAAACAGCTTTAACATCAACCAAAGAACCATGCTTGTGTAAATCCCTTATTATAAAAATTAGATTTGTAAAACAACCATTGATGTCACTTTCCCGCGGGAACACACTCCCTCAGCCGGACTGAGTGGCAGAAGAGCTGCTGAGTGACTGGTTTTAATAGGAAAAAGGGCAAAAACGCGAGTAAAACAAACGATTATCAGTTTAAACTAAAGGTTGGACTTGATATAGTGTTGCTTACAACTGACCAAAGATCCAGTGATCCGTGAATATTGACATGCAGCAGGAATCATGTTTCCTGACATTTATATGAGCCGGATTTCGACGCTGGAGAAATACATAAAGCAAATTTGCCTGTGAATGCTTTATATAAATACAATATAGGTGATCACTTATATCAATGTTATATATCATCATATCGTCCAGCCTTAAAACTTGTATAATTTTTTGTCAGTGTTATTTTAAAAACGTCCAATTATGCAGAATATATGATGGTAAATATTTAATTGATTAGTTGTCAACCCAATATAGGGTATGATTTCACCCCTAAATTCAGCATATTGACAGTAAATAGTTGTTTCTGTGAATCGCAGCGATCCGTTTGCTTCTCTGTTCTGTAGCTTTCGGCAGTCTGTAAAAATAAACCTCCGATTTCTTGTCAAATCAAGTTGTACAGTCAATCTCAAAGCTCTTTCCCGTTTTAGATGTGCTTTGTGTGTTTTTCTTGGCATTCACCCTGAAAACAAGGGTCTTTTTGCCACTTAGTGGGCGTATCGGCAGTGACTCCAGCCGACGGTGACGTCACACACACATTCCCTCTATAATACAGCATCTCTGGATCCAGAAACAAGGGAAGAAAAAGATCTGTGTAAAGTAAGAGGCTCTGTTCTTTCTTTTGTTTAAATTGACTATTTAAAATAATCATACTACAAAATATTCTGGGGGGGCCATGAAAGATTTGTGAATATGTTCAAAAATGCTGAAATTAATAAAACTCTGGCAGAGAAAGAGTTAATTTATTTAGTGAGTTTGCAACATTGTATTTCGAGAAACCTCATGCCATTTTAAAGTCCAATATGCATTAGACGCAATAGTATGTTTACGCATGTGTGTCGTAGCTGCAGGTCACCTGCACAGTCCTGGCTCTAGAGCATCATTATACACTCGTTACACACCTGCAGGTCAAAGGTCATGTGGTCATCTCACATGAAAGCTGCTCGTCTCTAGGGCCAGCAACTCTGCTCTCGTCCTACGCAGGACTGAAGTGGACAATCTAATCCAGTTCGTCTCACCGCCTTCATTATGTCAATTTGGGCTAAAATAAACTAAATCAACCGTGACATTTCCGTCTAACTAAAGCCTGGGAGATCTACTTGAGTAGAAGGATATCTTTATTGTAAATTTTGATAGGATGTGTCCCGTTCTCATTAATTAATCTGCTTTATGCTGTGCAGTTTTTGGCCGCCACATGATGTATTGTAAGGATGATGAATATGTAAAAACACTTTTTATGGTCATGCAATATTTACTATTCTCCGAAATGTCACTATTTTAAATAAAATGTGCAACATAATTTAAACTATTATCATTGCCAGCAGCACATTGATTAGTGTCGCCTTTCTTGCTTCAACTCGACGCTTTGTGTTTGTGATCCATATGCACTTAAGAAAAAATATGGCTTTAGGTGTGTTTTATTATTAGCCCAGCAGGGGCGGAGTGTGTTGTGTTTTATCTATTATTCCGGCAGGTTTAGTTTAGTCCCTCAGCCTTAACGCTAACATCATGTAAACACACACACACACACACACGCAGACGCCACGGCCAAACAACTCATATAGGTTTGCATATGATGCATCAAAATCTAACTCTCCTCTACATACTTAGGTGGGGGTGTGTGTGTGTGTTGTGTTTTATCTATTATTCCGGCAGGTTTAGTTTAGTCCCTCAGGCTTAACGCGAACATCATGTAAACACACACACACACACACGCAGACGCCATGGCCAAACAACTCATATAGGTTTGCATATGATGCATCAAAATCTAACTCTCCTCAACATACTTAGGTGGGGGTGTGTGTGTGTGTGTTGTGTTTTATCTATTATTCCGGCAGGTTTAGTTTAGTCCCTCAGCCTTAACGCTAACATCATGTAAACACACACACACACACATACACATGCAGACACCACGGCCAAACAACACATAGGTTTGCATATGATGCATCAAAATCTAACTCTCCTCTACATACTTAGGTGTGGGTGTGTTTGTGTGTGTCATCACTAAAGGCTGTAGAGATGAATTATGGTTTTGTGTGATGAGAAGCCTCTGGGAGATGTGTGTTATTCCAGTGTGTCAGGAAATAGAGTGGGTGGACGGGATTCTGATTAGAGCCGGAGCTAAGATAGAGAGACAGATCTATGGTTTCTATATCCGTCCCTGAGCAGAGAGAGATGTGCCTTATCATAGACACCGACAGACACCCTGTACACTCGACTCTGTCCGCATCAGTCAGCTGAGGACCACGCAAACACACACACACACACACACACACATGTGTGCTGATAGCACCAATTTATCAAGCTCTGACAACTTCGGCTCTTCAGAACTGCACGTTTTCTCTTTATTTTTGTCCGATGTCTCCATCGTGTCGTTGTCAAAGGGTCTGAGCTCTAGGTAATACGCTGAGTGTGTTTTCTGAGCCAGATCCAGTGGTACGTGAGGAAAAAAGCGGTGGCAAGTTACGTAAATGCATAAAAAATGGCTCTTTTTTTCGTTCTCAATTTTCTGCCGCTTGATTAAACTTGCTGCAGGATCAATCCTGCACTGAATCTCAAGTCAATTTTGATAGCGTCTGGAAAAAAAATGAGCTCCCTTAAACACATCAACCGGTAGAAAGCCTGATTGTGTTAGAGAGAAATAGAAATGGAAACATCTCTGAGACTGCAGATACATCTCGTTTCTGATGAGTCTGTAAAGCTTTGATTATTAGTAGCATTTGACTATTACTATTGCATTTGAACAAACCCCTAATAGTAATGTCTGCACTCAAATCACATTAGAAATAAGCAAGCTTAAAAAAACAATACAAAAACCACTGAAAGATACTGGAACTGGACGGAGCCACAAACACAAGCTATAATCCTGCATCCGTTATTCTCACAGCGTAGCCTTGATTCAATCCATCATGAACTATCGGCTCAGAAATCATTGGCCACCTTCATCAGACCTACAGATCTCATTTTCCTATCGTATTTTCCACACTCGCAGGACCGAGTCGCTCCGAATAATTTCAACAGACCCTCAGGCTACATAACACAGTGAGGATGATGGAAAAATGAGGATTTCTACAAGGAATGCATAATATATATTATAAAGGTGTTCTTGAGGCATTTACAGTTCCTTATTATACACCGCCGTGTCATTTATGGAATATAGTTTTAATCACAGTTATAATACGTAACTATTCATATTTACTTTATAGTCTATTAAAATACACAATTTATATGCTGTTAAAAACGTTTGTGACCTCAGGGTTTGTGTGATGCAATCTAGCAGTGAGGATTTATATAGCAGAGGTTTTATATTCGATCAAATCCTGATTCTGAAGGTCAGGGCTCAAAGCTAAGGATTTTTTTTTTAGATTTAGCGTTACATTTTTACATGCCCTGACAAACTCAGGGCATGACCCCATCACAAATAAATAGACAAAAGTTATATTTTTCGTCGTTTTTGAGCCATTTTACTTACAACAGCAACATTTTCAGTGAAATTTCACAATTATCAATTCCAGTTTGGATACCACAGCAAGAAAACACTTGTCCAACTGATAAAAAAGATCGTTAAACCGCAATAAATGAGAATAAATTACAAGCAATAGCACAGTTTTCTCCCTACTGTTTACGTTCACTTAAAGGCCCACTGAAATCAAAATGTACGTTTTTTTAGCTTTTAGTATGAATATGTTAGCCTTAAGGTTATGAATAAGCTGGTGTTTTTCAAAACAATGACAACATTCGCATTTAGGAGATATAAGCATTCAAAACTTAGTCTCTCACTTCCGCTAATATGGATCAGGGATTTTTATGACATCACCGCTTCTCATCACATCTTCTGGCCAATCAAATGCTCTCTAGAATCTAAAGCTCCGCCCCCTCTGCTATAAACACCACCTGGCCAAAGCGATTGACGCGCCACGGAGTAATATGTGTTGGAGTGTGTGTTCGGTTGCTCAAACGTTCGAGTTTTACTCCGTTTTCCAACTGTACGTTTGTTAAGAATGAAATGAATGAATATTCTACAATTGAACCCAACGTATCATCAGCGTTCGGATTCGCTTCCATGGTGCCGTCAAGTACGACTCGCAGTCTGTGCGGTAAACTAAACTAACCGCTATTGGCTATTTGAAAAGGGGGAGGAGCCATTCAATATGTCCCGCCTTAACTTCCTGTTTCAGTGGAAATTACGTCAACGAATCAAACAATGATGCCGTTCCAAGGCACTTCAGTGGGGCTTTAAGAGATCAACGATATAACAAGCAGTCGAGATTTGTGATATAGCATATATCGCTTTACACGAGTGCACTGTATGTATGCAGATAAAGCTGGGTTTACTATATATCCAACTTTATGTAAAAAGCTGGTATAATATAGTTAGATTTGCCACATACTCAAGTGTAATCAGTCATGGAAGCTGTAGGAATTGAACTGAGATTTTGCATCAGTGGGGTTTGAAAGAGAGAAGGCCGTTAATGATTTAGATGTGCTCACGGTTACGAGCCTCCAACGGTGCCACTGTTTCTCTCTCTTTCATATTTTATGAAAAACAAGACCCTCGTAGCGGGTGAGAATGCTCCTTTTTGTGTGTGTGTGCTTTTGTGCGAGTCGTGGTCTTTCTTTACCAACATATAGATCTCCCGTTACTATGGTGATGAGCTCCTTTAGCCACGTACCGATTATGATGATGGAGATGGAGATTATGATGACATGAAAGCAGAGACATCTCCAGGTTCGTGCAGCCACTCGCCAGAACTCAAGAGTCTGATGTAAACATGACATTATAATAAGAACGCTGTAGAATGTTTTAAATAGAGTTTTTCAGCGACCTTGAGTTTGGGAAAGGCGCTTTATTAATAAAACGTATTATTATTATTGTGAAATTCTTTGTGCTTTAGCTGTCCGTGTTTCAGCGTTGTTGTTGTTGTTGTTATAGGAAGAGCACATCCACAATGGGATTTACACGTTCTGACTAGCACGGTCAATGCGTCCTTTTGTGCTGTTTTTTGTAATATTACTTTTATATTATGGATCTTAAAGTCCCTGTAAAGGCAATTCAAAAAAAAAAATCTAAACCCATTATAAATGTTAGAAATGTATTGCTAAAATATAGTACAAAGACTGTGAACTGTGAATTACTGAATTGTGGAGTTAGACCGTTAAACAGTTTTTCACCATTGCTATTTTCCGGATTTTTTGGGCGGGGCTAAAACGGGGCTCGATGACGCACTGGAGCCGCTGAGCTCGTGGACACGCCCCTACTTGATGACGCACTGGAGCCCCTGAGCTCGTGGACACGCCCCTACTTGATGACGCACTGAGCTCGTGGACACGCCCCTACTTGATGACGCACTGGAGTCCCTGAGCTCGTGGACACGCCCCTACTTGATGACGCACTGGAGCCCCTGAGCTCGTGGACACGCCCCTACTTGATGACGCACTGGAGTCCCTGAGCTCGTGGACACGCCCCTACTTGATGACGCACTGGAGCCCCTGAGCTCCTGGACACGCCCCTACTTGATGACGCACTGGAGCCCCTGAGCTCGTGGACACGCCCCTACTTGATGACGCACTGAGCTCGTGGACACGCCCCTACTTGATGACGCACTGAGCTCGTGGACACGCCCCTACTTGATGACGCACTGAGCTCGTGGACACGCCCCTACTTGATGACGCACTGAGCTCGTGGACACGCCCCTACTTGATGACGCACTGAGCTCGTGGACACGCCCCTACTTGATGACGCACTGAGCTCGTGGACACGCCCCTACTTGATGACGCACTGGAGTCCCTGAGCTCCTGGACACGCCCCTACTTGATGACGCACTGAGCTCGTGGACACGCCCCTACTTGATGACGCACTGGAGCCCCTGAGCTCGTGGACACGCCCCTACTTGATGACGCACTGAGCTCGTGGACACGCCCCTACTTGATGACGCACTGGAGTCCCTGAGCTCCTGGACACGCCCCTACTTGATGACGCACTGGAGCCCCTGAGCTCGTGGACACGCCCCTACTTGATGACGCACTGGAGCCCCTGAGCTCGTGGACACGCCCCTACTTGATGACGCACTGGAGCCCCTGAGCTCGTGGACACGCCCCTACTTGATGACGCACTGGAGCCCCTGAGCTCCTGGACACGCCCCTACTTGATGACGCACTGGAGCCCCTGAGCTCGTGGACACGCCCCTACTTGATGACGCACTGAGGCTGGCCCCTCCCCTAACAATAGAGCACATTCGCATCAGTTCGCCGCTCAATCGCGAGTTACTGTCAGTACTATTAGTTACTACAGCCTACAGTTTGCTAGCTAGCTATGCCTTCGACACGGAAATGCGTAGGCTACTACCTGGATGCGATCATGTACAAAACAGATCGGTGTCTTTATTTAAATTTCCTAAAAATGATCACATCAAGAAGAGGTGGATTAATTTTGTGAAGAGCCGAGCTTGATGAAGAGCGGAGGATCACCGCCAACACCCGCCTCTGTAGTGATCATTTTACACGGGATAGTTTTATAAACTTTCGTCGGAGACAACTGGGATTCACTGATAATCCGCTGTTACTGGTGAATGGGGCCGAACCGACTATCCCCCGCCTCAGCCTTCATCTCCCCGTCCCGAAAGCAGGATCACCTAATATCACCGACGGCAGCTTTCCCGCGATTGGCCGTGGTTTCAGCGCAGCCAGCGGACACGCCCACAGCGTTTGAGAGCAGAGAATAATGCTCACTTTTTCAAGATTTTGATAGCTTATTTGATGTACTTGCCGGCTTTTTTTATCATTCAAATTTGGCTGGGTGGCTAATAACACATTTTTCTGTGGTGTGACAAACTCAGAACACATACTTAATTTTGACTTGGACTTGGACTTTAATAATCTCTTGTAATAAGCGTCTGGTGGAGTTTATTAACCCTTTAGAACCTGAAGCTAAAATAGGTGTTTTTCTTCATGTGCAAGGTGTCATCTTTTTCAGAAAAAAATTGGCTTTCAACAAATTACAGTATATTGGCCATTACTGTGTGTGGTGAGTTTGTAAATAGAATTTAAATAGCCAAAAAAAATTTACATTTACCGATTTTTATTTAGAAAAACCCCCAGAAAAATCTACGAAAGAAACTAACACTTTAAAGTTGAAAAATGACCTATAATACATATATACAAGTCTTTTTTAGTGACACTGGGTTGCACAGTTTTCATTTAGGACACTTTTTCATAAACGCACCCACATATAAAAATGCATGCATACATAGGCACACACACATACACATGCTAAGATGCGTGAAAGAGTAACGGCCATCCGCCTCCCAGGTTTCATCAAAAATCATCCCAATCCCCTCTTCTCCTGTCTACCACTTCATTCGCCATGTATTTGCTCGTTTCTTTTATTATTTTATGCAATCCAAAACACTCTAGCCTGCCGCGCGTCGTAACTCTCTGTGCAAATCCTTCCTTTCCGCTCTGACAGAAAGCTGCTGTTATTTGCTGACGGAAAGCATGAAATTACCGTAATAAGCCGTATATTACTCGAAAAGCGCATGTTGTCTACCGTCAGGTGCAATTTGAATGGTTTTGATATTGCAAACGGTTGAAGAGTTACGGTAAAATGAATACAGCTAGCTAGCAAGCCCGGTTTAAAAGGGTTAACCCGCTAGCAAGCACTTCTGTTATGGTATCCCCCCCCCCCCTTTATTAAGCTATCCAGTACTCAAAAAGGAAAAAATGCCAAAAATGTCACTCTCTACCTGTAACTAGATCTATTTTTGATTTTACAACCACCTAGAGACACATTTCACTATCCAATAAGAGTTGAATTTAAACTGCTGGACAGCGTTTGACTGTGTGTTAAATGGTCTTTGCTCAAGTGCGGATTTTGCTGCAGTCAGCAGATACTGCGAACTCAGGTGTGTGTATGAAATGTAGGACTCTGTATACTAACTTAAACACTAATGACTAATGACTCGTGACTTGTTCCTCTTTAGTCTTAATTACTCTATACTTGCATTCACACACACACACACTGCTGTGACACCTTAATGAGATGTTGCTAGGATGCAAAAATGTTGATTAATTAAGAAGATATAGGCACAGAGGTCATATTGTCTTGAAGTTTCTTGTCTTTGTGTCTCTTTTTTCGCATTCTATCCATTTTCGACTAATTTCAAACTGGGTCAAGCCAAGACTTTGGTAGACTGAGCATCAATTACACACACACACACACACACACACACACACACACACACACACACACACACACACACACACACACACACACACACACACACACTCACACAAAGAGTCACCAAGACAGAAAGAAGTTTCATTTTGACATTTCAAACCTAATTAAAGGAGAAAGCAAAGTGATCCAAGAGAGGTCAGCAACTCATTACTATCACATACACTTCTTTATTGAAATTTTATCTGCGGGCTTTATGCAAGAAAAGGTCCATTCAAACCGATAACTACGATAACTATAACGATAACTGTAACTATGAAGTTTAGGACTGTCATTAGCCGCGTTTCCATTACCCTTCAAATTGCACAAATTGAAATTGCGAATTGAAAATACGCCCAAATGGAAACATGTCAATTTCGCAAAAACTCCCATTTATCGCAAAAAAGTTTTTACGCTCGCATGAGGAGGTTTTTCAGGCAATTCGAAAAAGAAATATTTCGCAAAACTGCAATGGAAACAGTTTTTGCGCATTTACAGTCACCTGGCGTAGATGACGCGGTGTGTTTGGACAGAATACGAGACAGAGTTCTTTATTAAACTCATAAAAGACAAAAGAATTACAGGAATAATGGATTCTAAACCTCAAAGAAATGCCACGATCACGACCTTGAAGCAGAAATGAGGGAGAAACACCCAGAAACACCTCATATGTGCCGCTCACAGTATAAGGGTCTTTCCTTATCATTAATGCTTGGATAACACACATACAGTACGTCTCCTTCCATTAATAATAATGGCCAGTGCAGTGGCTGGGATATACGCAAACCTACCAACATCCCTCGCCGTGATTTTTGGAATGACTGATCGCGAGAGTAAAAATTTACGTTTTAGTCGCATAACATCGGTTAATGGAAACGGCGTTTATCGACATTTCGAAAAAATCGCCAAAGTTTTGTGCAAATCTGTAATGGAATTGAGCCTACTAACGCTTATTTTGGTAATCGAGTAATCGGTCGATTATTTTGACGATTAATCGATTAATCGGATATTTTTGTGGTAATAAAAATAGACCTAAGCCTTTAAAATGACTTAAAATACATATATGATAACAATGAGGCAATAATATTTAGTTCAAATAAAGTATCAAAAGCATTTTATAATCATATGGTTTCATAGAACAACACATAATATAATATAAACAATCATCTATGTATTATAACAAATGCCTGCAGAGGGCGCCAAAGGCCTGGTGTTGTTACACTTTACAGCAGATCAAATCCTTGTTTAATATTGGCCAACATTCAATTCAAATATTTGTTTAATCTTTAATATCTGGTCACTTCTTTACAATAGAAATACTACAGCCTCTAATAAAGAATTTGTGGACATGCATCAAACTCACAGCAACTTTTATTTTGAAATCGCGATGAACAGTTCACATGTTTGAGGCATATTGACATATTCTCGTTTTATAAATAATTTTTACCTTAGAAATCTGATGAAATGTCGCATAAACTGGAAAATAAACTTTCTTTATGAATCGTTTTCCCAATGGAGAGTTGTGTGTTTTCCGATTTAGAGTAAAATCTGTCCTTATAACTGAATAAAACCCTCGAGCTCACCTTACCGGTCCCTCTTAACCCCAATATTTGTGTTTCAGTTCAGCCATTATACAGACACTCATTCACCAAACGCTCATTTAACAGCAAGAGAGAGAGAGAAAAAGTGTTTCCCTCCTCTGCTCTCTAAAACGAGAATCTGACGTATTTTCTTCAACACAAAACACCATCCACGTCATTCACTGATACACACACACTAAATTTAGACGAGCAAACAAGCTCAATTGCAAAGAATAATCTATATTTAGACCAACACACACACACACACGTTTATATTTACCTGTGTGTTTGCTCATTTCATGTCTTTATAAGCCATTTACTGCTGTGAAAATGGCTTTCATGCCTATTTAATTTGCATAATGTCACATGCACGTGATAATAACAGTGTGCTAATTAGTGCTGTTTGCTATTGCAAGTATCTCTATTACGGTTGCTCATACTAACACATAGTATTAAAGTTTGTTCCCATTTTCTTTCAGACTGAGTAAAACTCACATCAATGAGATCAATGGGGGATTTTATGGCCAAATGAAGAAAGTTTGTGCGTGTTTGTATGGGAGCTTGTTTTCGCCTCAGAATAAAAAATAAAAAAGCACAATTGCAAGTTTTCATCTCGCAATTCTGGCTTTTTATCTGTGATATAAAGTTGCAATTGCGGGACAAAAGTCAGAATTGCGCGTTTATTTCTCGCAATTTGGACTTTATAACACAATTGCGTGTTTATATCTCGCAATTCTGACTTTATAACACAATTGCGTGTTTATATTTCACAACTCGGACTTTATAACACACAATTGCGTGTTTATATTTCGCAATTCTGACTTTATAACACAATTGCGTGTTTATATCTCACAATTCTGACTTTATAACACACAATTGCGTGTTTATATCTCGCAATTCTGACTTTATAACACACAATTGTGAGTTTATATCTCGCAATTCGGACTTTATAACACCATTGCGTGTTTATATCTCGCAATTCGGACTTTATAACACCATTGCGTGTTTATATCTCGCAATTCGGACTTTATAACACACAATTGTGAGTTTATATCTCGCAATTCGGACTTTATAACACAATTGCGTGTTTATATCTCGCAATTCGGACTTTATAAAACAATACCGTGTTTATATCTCGCAATTCTGACTTTATAACACAATTGCGTGTTTATATCTCACAATTCTGACTTTATAACACACAATTGCGTGTTTATATCTCGCAATTCGGACTTTATAACACAATTGCGTGTTTATATCTCACAATTCGGACTTTATAACACACAATTGCGTGTTTATATCTCGCAATTCTGACTTTATAACACAATTGCGTGTTTATATCTCACAATTCGGACTTTATAACACACAATTGCGTGTTTATATCTCACAATTCGGACTTTAAAACACACAATTGCATGTTTATATCTCGCAATTCGGACTTTATAACACACAATTGTGAGTTTATATCTCGCAATTCGGACTTTATAACACACAATTGCGTGTTTATATCTTGCAATTCGGCCTTTATAACACAATAGCGTGTTTATATCTCGCAATTCTGACTTTATAACACAATTGCGTGTTTATATCTCACAATTCGGACTTTATAAAACAATTGCGTGTTTATATCTCACAATTCGGACTTTATAACACACAATTGCATGTTTATATCTCGCAATTCTGACTTTATAACACACAATTGTGAGTTTATATCTCGCAATTCGGACTTTATAACACAATTGTGAGTTTATATCTCGCAATTCGGACTTTATAACACAATTGCGTGTTTATATCTCACAATTCGGACTTTATAACACACAATTGCTTGTTTATATCTCGCAATTCGGACTTTATAACACAATTGCGTGTTTATATCTCGCAATTCTGACTTTATAAAACACAATTGCGTGTTTATATCTCGCAATTCGGACTTTATAACACACAATTTCGTGTTTATATCTCGCAATTGGGACTTTATAACACAATTGCGTGTTTATATCTCGCAATTCGGACTTTATAACACATAATTGCGTGTTTATATCTCGCAATTCGGACTTTATAACACAATTGCGTGTTTATATCTCGCAATTCGGACTTTATAACACAATACCTGTTTATATCTCGCAATTCGGACTTTATAACATAATTGCGTGTTTATATTTCGCAATTCGGACTTTATAACACACAATTGCGTGTTTATATCTCACAATTCGGACTTTATAACACAATAGCGTGTTTATATCTCGCAATTCGGACTTAATAACACAATAGCGTGTTTATATCTCGCAATTGGGACTTTATAACACACAATTGCGTCTTTATATCTCACAATTGGGACTTTATAACACACAATTGCGTCTTTATATCTCACAATTCGGACTTTATAACACACAATTGCGTGTTTATATCTCGCAATTCGGACTTTATAACACAATTGCATGTTTATATCTTGCAATTCGGACTTTATATCTCGCAATTCTGATTAATAAAGTCAGAATTGTGAGATTGCAAACTCACAATTGTCTTTTAAAATGTTTTATTCTGTGGCGGAAACAAGCTTCCATAGTTTGTGTACACGAGCTGTTGTTCGACCTCTTCTGATTGACAGCTGTCTGAATTGTGTGCACAGGCTGCAGGTGTTCCCTGAGCATCAGTGTGTGTAAAGTGACCTGTGGGTGTGTTTTTGCTGTAATGTCTGTCCTGCAGCATTTCCATCAGGCCAGCAATGTGAGGAACATGTCACTACAACCTCCTCAATCTACTACTGTCACAGAAATCAATACTGCCCAACAAACACACACACACACACACATTCAGGAGAACATCTCAATTTCTCTATAGACACTCAGAGATATAAAGATGTCTACAGAAAAACAAGACAAAAAAGTAAAAATTATATTAATTTGAGCTTTGGCTTCTTTTTAAATTTAGTAAATAGTCAATTAAGATTCAGAAATTACACACACACACACAGTGTCCAGTTGTAAGTAGTCACTTGTACATGTGATAGTTTTGCATGTATTCTTTGTGTTTTTGCTTTTATAAATTAGTTTTAGTTTTTAATTTGAGTTGATTTTAATCTAGGCTGATTATGGAAGCTTGTTTCTGCCACAGAACAAAAAATTCAAATTAAAGTAATTTGTATTTTTAGCGCACAATTCTAACAGCTTTTTTCCTCACAATTGTTCAGAACCCTCTCTTTTACAGGAGTGTCCTGGCCAAAATTGTGATTTTTTTTACCTCGCAATTGCATGTTCTAAACTAATTGTTGCATCACTTTATACATCCTCTCCTGTGGCCTCATGGGATTGTAAAGTCTCCATTGAATGCACACTTAAAAAATCTCGCCGGGAGTCATTTGACTACTATAAATTCGGACATGCAACTATTTCCATGTACAGTTTCTCAACTACTATATTGTAGGAAAGTATGTGACTTTCGAATGCAGCTTTTCGTTTGCTTTACCTTTTCTAGTTGTAGAAAAGTGAGGCTGAATTCATGAAAACTTAAAAATAGGCAATAAGGTAGTGAAATATTAACTACATCATTCTGTGTTAGAATATTCAGAATTAATATCGTATTGAATTATGCATAGAATAATCCAACACTTTACATGTGTATGCATCTGTAACTGTGCTTTATAATATTAAATAACTGGCTACATTGATGGCAACTTGCGATATTTAACGGTACCTCTATACTACTACATATAATTAGCTTGCAATGTAATGTAGAAGGAAAGCACTTGCTTTTGTTGCCAAAAAGTTCCTGTGATTTATATTTCAAGCGTGATTGTGATCGATTAATGCATATAAAACCGAACGACCGTCTCACGTAGTGTGTGAAAGTATTGTGTTGTGAGTCTGCCCTCCGCTGTATAAAGTGTGTGTGGACGTGTTCATCCATTATAAATGTGTCAGAGAAACACTGTCACCTGGACTGAGATACTCAAACGCAGCCAGTCTGGAGTGTGTGTGTGAGTGTGTGTGCATGTGTGTCTGTGTCTATGAGGTGACAGACTCTCCACCTTCAGGAAAAACATCCTATCTCACTTTTACATGCAGTGGATTTCGCCTTAATAAGAGGTTTTTATGACATGCACATTTTACAATAACCGTTAACAAGCTGATTTGGGCATGTGTGTGTGTGTGTGTGAATCTAACACAATGATGTGCGAGTGTTGACATTGTGAAGGGCAAAGTGAGGCTTGGGTAACATCCAGTTTCGAATATTCAATCCCTTTGGGTTTATTAAACACAAACACTCGACACATGAATCTTTTTCGCAAACCTATCATAGTACTGATACGTTCACTCTATGTTCTTTAATATAGTTTGTGCTTATTTCATGATCATTTGCATAAAATCTACTTTATGTAACAGCCATTTATTCTCAAGATGAGAAACGTAGCATTTTTTTTACATTTTAGAGTAATGGAATTTTATTAGTGCTTCAGGAAAAACACAACGAACGTTTTATGTTTTATGTAAAACTGGTTGTTCATGATATACAAATGTAAATGTACAATGTATTGTTTATTTACTAAAATAACAAAGACACATTAAATATATGCCGTATAATGAATCCCTGGAGTGCCATATTCATTTATTTATTTGTTATTTAAAATTTTTTGACTTTAAGGTTGTAAAGCAATTTTGCATGAATATAATCCACTAGTTATAATAATACTTTTATTATATATATAAATTCTAAAATACTTAATATGTAATCATAGTAATAATGATGATAGTCATTGACATAATAATAATTGTATTAATTTTAAGTTTAATTCGTTATTTTATCATAAAGCAGAAATAGAATTAAGGTTAATTAAGAATTAGTGTCATTGTAGTATCGAAATACTATTATAGTTTTTTTATATTTTGAATGTCTACAAAGTTAAGTTAAATGTTCTATTTCAGTTCATCTTTATTTTATTATAAAAAAATTTTTTATGGTTTTAGTTTTGGTTAACGATAATATTCCTGTTTCGAATTCATAGAATTAAAATTGGTTCTGCATTTCAGGTATCGGACCAATCAGGATCAGACGCTTTCTACACTTTAAAGGTAAGAGATTAATAATAGTTTGTGTCGTTTCAATGAATTGGTTCATTAAATCTGGTTCTTAACTTCATTACTTTTCACTAATGTCCTCTGTGGCAAGTTACATTCTCTAACATGTTTTAATAAAGCCATATGTAGGCACATATTGATATTTATTAAGTTTTTAATTAAGGTATATTAATTACGGTGTTTTGTGATTTGCAATTAGTGAATCAATTCTTCCAACTGAATTGAGATTAATGTTCACACTACATCTTGTTCTGGGCTTTCCCTGCATGTTGAATGTGACTGTGACGCATATGCATGAGTTATTGGACAGTTTTGCAGCTAAAGCATCCGTACAAATGGTTTCCGGCTCATTTAGAGACATACGTGTCTGAAACGGACAGTCGAGAACCGCTTATACTGTCTCATTGAGTGGTGGAGTCATTAACTTCTCAAAACTGATTCATTCCAATTCATGAACACATCGGTTTCGCTGAATCAGATGAACCAATTCACAAAAAGATCTCAAAAGAATGATTCGTTCAATCAGTTTTCTCAGTGTTTTGTAAACCCATTGGATTGTTCATAGTGAGATCTTTAACTTTTGATTGCAGACTTTGCGATGTCTTGGTAAATGTGAGCACATTTTTGATAAGAGAACCAGTACACTGCAAAAAAGGCTTTTCGTACTCAGTATTTTTGTCGTTTCCAGTCCAAATTTCTAAAAATTCTTATATCAAGAAGCATTTACTAGAGAAGTAAAATGATTGAAGGAATTATATCTTGTTTTCTGGAGAGAGAAAAAAAATCTAAATTAAGTGAGTTTTTTGCTTAAAACAAACAAAATTATCTGCCAATGGGGTAAGAAAACAATTATTTTTATTATTTAAAAAGAGTTTTTGCTTAAAACAAGCACAATTATTTGCCAACGGGGTAAGACAATTTATTTTTTTTTTTTTAAATGAGTTTTTGCTTAAAACAAGCACAATTATCTGCCAATGGGGTGAGAAAAATAATCTTGTTTTCCATTTGAATTAAGATACTTTTTCTTACCCCCCCCAAAAAATCTCCAGAAAACAAGATATAGTTTCTTATGTCATTTTACTCAACTAGTAAATGCGTCTTGATTTAAGGATTTTTAGACATTTGGACTGGAAACAAGACAAAAATACTAAGTTAGAAAAGCATATTTTGCCATTAGCTCTCCGTCTTATTAATTGAGATACAGAAGAATGTGCTCTGAAATGTTGCATTAATTTCCTTCTGTCTTTTGGCGAACGTGTGGAATTTGATATCGGGAACGTCGGCCTCTTGTTAATGTCAGCACTGAAATGTTTTTAGTGGAGCAGAAGCATGTGACCGCAGTTGGCTGGACTCATGCAGCCGCGAGACATTAAAGCACGCCGGTCTGCTGCTTTCTTTCAGGTAGTGTTGCTGTTTTGTGTAAACACTGTTTCAAAGCTCCTTGCATTCATAGCTTTGGTGTTGGAGGAATGTTTCAGGTTCAATGCGACTTAAGCTCTGTAGACGGTGTTTGTGGTGTAATGCTCATTTTCTTCACAGAAATTTTTTTTTTTTTTTAAAACAAAGCATTTGTTTACAGTCGTCCCGATTTCGTGTCGTTTTAGACACTTTACGGCTCAAAAGATTTTTTTTTATGAAACAATTACTCTTAAGTGCTTGAAGCAAAGGACGAGATGCACATTAAACGTCTTGCATTAGTGCATTTCATCTGTGTTTTTACAAACTGAGTGACAAGTTGAAGTCATTCTGTGGTAATCAACAGATTGAAGTGGGTTTTTTTAACCTGTGATGTTCATTGGTTAGTTCTGCAAGCTCTTGCATGTAATGCTGGTAAATCTTCTTTCCACAGAGCTCAATATGAAGGGCTCAACGCAGCTGTTTGGATAAATCTGGATGGAATATTAAAGCGCAGTTTAAAATTCTGTGCATTAATCTCTCTTTCAGCGCTGATGTAAGCAGCCGCGCTGTGGGGATAAATATAATCTAATAACACAGTGGCTTTTACAGTCATTCAAATGAAACCAATTAAAAAGCCTGCGTCTGCGCAGACCGCGTCCCCTGAGTGTGAGTTTACACTAGGTTTAGATCCGACTGCTCCTACCTAAGAGATCTGTCTCTCTTTCAGGGACTGAGAGATTGAGGAATCATTTAAGAAGGTTGTTGGACCTTGAAAAGGAGATATGCTGCGTCTATAAGCAATCGCGCAAATCCCTCCAGCGGGAGTTATTCTCTGTATCAGTGTTTCTGAACTCCTGAAACGCCTCCATTGTAGTCTTGAGTTTCTTCCGGGAATGAACACTTCACAATATTCCTCATTTAAATAAATAATACGCATAATAAAGGGGCGGGGCCTGGTTGAGTTAGTTAGTAGTGTGTTGAAACCAAGCGGAAATCTTCCTCTCTCTTGAAACCAACACTGAAGTGACATAAACTGCAATTCATCGACTGGCCACTGGAGACCGGCTGCAAAAGAGAGCCAATCCCATAGACCTCCATGTTAAAATGCCCAACTTTACAGCAGTAAAAAATGTGTTTACAGTCTGGTGCAAAAATTAGTTTTGGTCTATATAGCTAATTTTGTCCTTCATGACGACTGTGAGGGGGGTGAATTTTTTTATAACTCATCCGTTTAAATTATATTAAGCCTTAAAGTTCTGCATAATTAAGGGCGTGGGTACTTGAGTGACAGGTGGATTGCCGCTGATGTCACTACTAGCCGTTTGTCTGCTGTCTGTTAGCGTCACCTCATCTAATCCCGCCTTTTTGCCCATTTTCGTTTGTCCAGGAGTGACGCGGCCAAGATGGCGACGGCCGGCTCCGCCCACTTTGGGCTTCAAAAATGCTCTTCAGAAACACTATGGGTGACTCACACACACTACGAACATTTTTTTTACAGTCTATGGTTGAAACTGGCGGTTATGGTAAGGGGCGTGACATTTCCCAAACACGCTCGAAGCGCTCGACCAATCACAACACACTGATGCAGCCGACCAATCAGAGCACAGTGTGCTTTTAGGTAGGAGGGGCTTCATAGAGACAGGAAGTAAACAGAGCGTTACTGACAGACTGGGAAGAGAGGAGCCGCAACAATAGAGAATATGAGAAAAATAATCAACATTCAAGCAGGAAAACCTGTTCTAGTAGAGCCTGAAAACAACATCAAGGCTTTGTAAAAGGGCAGAATAAGTCCTCTTTAAGGCAGACGCTTGTGTTGCGCATCATTCGGAAAGATTTAAAAAAATCACTGATAAAGCAATTGATGTCAATTTGATATTTTGTCCTGACAAGTCACGATTAGTGTCTGTAAATTTGTCAGTGCCTTGGTTTTTATTTCTGCGACATCTTAGTCATTGTTCCAATCCAATCCATTGTTACCACTTAAAAGAAAACTGCATTTTTAGAAACAAGTATATGAATTATTTTATGTATGAATGGATTTTCCAATAACGGACGTCCCTGTTTGTACCCAAAGGGAGGTCTTGTCAGATTTAGCTCACTTCTGAGGACATATTTGTCCCTGAAGTGTAACGGAGTAAACACAAACATGTGAGTGTAATGGTTTGTGTTGCTCAAATGAATGCAGACTGCGTCCTGTGAGAAACTTTTATATTGTCTTGAACCCTCCGAGGTGTTTAAGCATGTTTGTGTGAGTTGATATATTTGCACGAGTCCCCTGGAGAGCTTGTGTTGACAGCCATTCAATGCTTTGTAAATCCCAGGTGAAAGATCGTGCTGTGTGTCACAATTACATGTTCTCATTCTGAACCGGTTGTGCTTTTAAAACATAAATAAATAAATACTGAACCTTTTCATGCCATTCAGATAATGTCTTTTAATCCGCATTTGTCCACCGATGCATATAGAAAACAACCAGTGTAATCTGTTTTGTGAACAAATGATTCAAATGAGTCGGTTATATTGTAATGAATGTAAAGAATTATTCCTAAACGTCTGAATCAATCTTATGACTCACTCACTGAATCAGAACAAAAGAATCATTAGTGGAATCATTAAGGAGAATCGCATTACATTCCTCATTTCCCATTCCTAGTCATTGTCATCTGTTTTGTGAACAAGTGATTCAAATGAGTCGGTTATATTGTAATGAATCTAAAGAATTATTCCTAAACGTCTGAATCAATCTAATGACTCACTCACTGAATCAGAACAATAGAATCATTAAGGAGAATGACATTACATTCCCCATTTCCCATTCCTAGTCATTGTCATCTGTTTTGTGAACAAGTGATTCAAATGAGTCGGTTATATTGTAATGAATCTAAAGAATTATTCCTAAACGTCTGAATCAATCTAATGACTCACTCACTGAATCAGAACAATAGAATCATTAAGGAGAATCGCATTACATTCCCCATTTCCCATTCCTAGTCATTGTCATCTGTTTTGTGAACAAGTGATTCAAATGAGTCGGTTATATTGTAATGAATCTTAAGAATTATTCCTAAACGTCTGAATCAATCTAATGACTCACTCACTGAATCAGAACGAAAGAATCATTAGTGTAATCATTAAGGAGAATCGCATTACATTCCTCATTTCCCATCTCTAGTTTTTATATTTCACACACTGATTCAGATGCCCATTTTATCACTCAATTAAAGCTGCCCTCGTGACTTTCCTCTCGAGGAGCGGCTCTTATGCTGAGGTGAAGGAGTCAACGCTACGCCTGGAATAATTTAATTGAAATATTCTCATCCTTAACCACAATTGTCACTTCAGAGTTCATTTAGTTTTTCCCACCCGATGTGTATATAATAACCAGCCAGAGTTTGTATTGCATTAATAGAGTAGTTATATCGGCATCTTGCACTGCTCTCATCTTATATCTTAATTAAATTAGATTTAATGTAATTGTGAAAAGTACAAGTACAAAGATAATGAAATGCAGTTAGCATCTAACTAAAAGTGCAAACTAGAATAGCATATATTTATAAATGTTAGAATATTATTAAATTGTTAAACTAAAACTAATAACATTCTTAAAACAGCATTTTCTTTCTTTTATTTTTTTTCCAGCTAGTTTTGGAAGGCAAAATTTCTCATTTAATCACAGTGCTAAAATAACTAAAACTAAAAATGAAATAAAATGAATAGAGATTTTTTTTTTTTTTTTTTTTAAGACAAAATTACTAAACCTTGAAAAAGCAAAATATAAAAATTAAAATCAATTAAAAATATTAATAAAAACTGTAATAATATCTCAATTATATTAAAATAACTCTGGTCTGGGAATGATGTAGTGATCAAAATATGTGACGACTGTATTTTTTCACTCATGTTATATCTTAATTAAATTATATTTAATGTAATTGTGAAGAGTTCAAGTACAGAGGCAATGAAATGCAGTTAGCATCTAACCAAGCATATGTTTATAAATATGCATGTGTTTATAAAATATTATTATAGTGCAAGATTTGAGGTTGATGCTTTGCGCCCTAGAATTCAAAGCAACAAACGGGCAGTTTTTGCCAAGACTTCTGTATGTAAATTGTCTTTTTGTTAATCTCTAACCTGTTTCAGCACAGTTCATATTCAGGTCAAGTAGCTGATCAAGTGTTGATATGCACAGGTGAAACTCGAAAAATTTGAATATCGTGCAAAAGTTCATTTATTTCAGTAATTCAACTTAAAAGGTGAAACTAATATATTATATAGACGCATTACATGCAAAGTGAGATATTTCAAGCCTTTATTTGTTATGATGATTATGTCTTACAGCTTATGAAAACTACTAATTAAAAATTTGAATATTGTGAAAAGGTTTTCATATCTGTAAGCCATAAAAATCATAACAAATAAAGGCTTGAAATATATCACTTTGCATGTAATGCGTTTATATAATATCTTAGTTTCACCTTTTAAATTGAATTACTGATTACTAAATTAACTTTTGCACGATATTCAAATTTTTCGAGTTTCACCTGTAAATGTGGGCGGTCATATGCTAATGAGCTTCAGGCTGATGTTCTGGATAGACTTTGTGTTGTGAATGTTACAATACTGTATATCACATTCTGCTAATATCAATGTTTTTATTTAAAAAGAACAAGAAACATCCTTTTTTTCTCCGTTGTTCCATTATGTTGCCCAATCGACTCGCTGGGAAAACCATTGTCTTGTTTTCAGCGCAGGAACATCTGTGGGTTAATGAGGTGACTTTGGACTTCATTAGCATTTTCCATGTCACAACAGTGGCGCAGTGTTTAGTTCAGGGCATCACCATGGCAACATCAGCTCTGGGCCAGGTTATGGGATGTAGTGTAATGTTTAAAACTCTGGTTTGAGATGGTTTGACCCCTAGTACACAATCAGCGAGACCTTAAACCTCGGTACAAATGATATCACATGATTTTTTATGACGGCATTGCGTGGACATGTGGTGATAAAAAGAGATGCTTGACCATGAAAACCATTTAGAAAATATTAGTCTGAGTGATAGTCCTTGACATCTGTCCATAACGGAGCTAGTACTTCACTTTACCTGATAGGGTTCAATGACAGACTCTCGTTTGTGCCTCCGATTTAGTTACGAGCGACTTGGTGACCTTGATGTCAAGAGGGAGATTTGAAGCTCAGGAAGATTATCATCTATTTGACCAACATCCGGATAAACGTCTCCCTGTTGCTTCAGTGGATAACAGAACATCTTACATGAGGGTGAGTAAATGAGAAGAAATACACTATCAGTCAAAAATGTGGGATTTTTTTTATTATTTTATTGTCTCTTCTGCTCACCAAGGCTGCATTTATTTGATCAAAAATACAGGAAAAATAGTGAAATATTATTACAATGTAAAATATCTGTTTTCCATGTGAATATATAGTAAAGTGTAATTTATTCCTGTGATCAAAGCTGTATTTTCAGCATCATTACTCCAGTCTTCAGTGTCACATGATCCTTCAGAAATCACTCTAATATGAGGATCTGATGCTCAAGAAACATTTATGATTATTATCAGTGTTGAAAATAGTCGTGCTGCTTCATATTTTGGTAGAAACTGTGATACACTACCATTCAAAAGTTTGGGGTAGGTGATATAAAAAAAAGAAAATAATAATTATTAATACTAATTCATAAAGGATGCATTAAATTGATCAAAAGTGACAGTAACTACATTTAAAATGTTACAAAAGATTTCTGTTTCAAATAAATGCTGTTCTTTTGAACTTACTATTCATCAAATAATCTTAAAAAAAAATACGATTTCCACAAAAATATGAATAAAAATAATTATTCAGATAATAATTATAATAAAAAAATATTATTATTATTATTAATTCTAAAGGCCTGTTCATGTTATTTGTGTTAATATTGTATATTACATACTTATTTCACAATACTTTTTTCTGGATTTTTTTTTTTTTTTATCAAATAAATGCAGCCTTGATGAGCATAAAAGACAAAAAAAAAATCATAATTATTCAAAACTTTTGACCGGGAGTGTATTTTTTGTTGTTGTTGGTGCAAAAGTTCAGAATGTTTTTGCAGTTTGCTTTCAATAAATGCTGATTTTGACGGAGAGAGGAAGTTTTGAGAACTGAAGTTACGACTCTTCATTGGAGATCTGTTTTCACACGACACGAGGCGTTAAGCAATAGTGAAGAACCAGGACGAGAGTGTCAGTATTTCAGTCAACAGCCAGAGGAACAGTGACTGCTCTCCAGCAGCTGTGTGTGTGTGTGTGTGTGTGTGTGTATGTGTGTGTGTGTGTGTGTGAGGTCGGGGTCGAGGGATTGCTCTGCGAGACATAATTAAATCAACAATGAAAGATTTACAGGGAGCAGCCCTTTAAAATGTAATTTTCTTCTTCAAGACTTTCCGCAGCAGGGAAGATCCCAGATAGACGCGGGAGCAGAAACGTGGGTTAACCAGAGGTTAGCACTGGGAAATGGTCTTCTGTTTAACCCACAACAAACAGCTCCGTTCAGATGAACTGACGGACAAATACAGCTGCACGTCTAAACACTCGCAGAGAATGTGTGGTCACTTATTCCGTAAGTTTAAAGTGTGTGTGTTAGCTCAGTTTAATGTCTCTGTTAAGTGTTGAGTTATGCTGGCAGTCAAAGGTTTAAACACATACTTATTCTTTATAATGGCTAATTTCTGGGACGTCAGGGTTATTATAGTTAAAATAAAACCAAAACTAATAACATTTTTAAAAAGACATTTTCTTAAATAGAGAATATTAATAGAGATCTTTTCAAATAAAATGACATAAGAAACACATTACAAAATTAGTTAAAACTTGAAAAAGCAAATATGTCAATAAAAATGTCAATAGAAACTGTTATAATATCTCAATTATATTAAAATAACACTGTTCTGGGAATGATGTAGTGATCAAAAAATATGTGATCCAAATGAAAACGTTCTTATATTTGAGCTTCTGCTTCTGTCTTGATTCCATAATCCATATTTTTTATGGCACAGTTTGTCTGTGGAACTGATTTCAAGCATTTCAGATCAAAAGATTTTTTTTTTTTGTGATGCGTCTAAACGTTGGCGTATGTTTTTGCAGCATTAACGAGATTCTAATGTGAGGCCACATTATCCTAAAATTAAAAGTCAACGCACACTAACAGCCGGAAGAGAGATGACCGATCACAGATGCAGATTATTGCGCTGAATTATTTGGGGACTTTATTGTGTCTGATTCAGAGTTTGTTCTGTGTAGAGACCTGCATATAAATCAGTCACATGTCAAGCCTGAGCCCAATGCAAAACTGCACTGTCTTTTTGGCCCGAAAAATGCTTTGTAAGATGTTTTTAGCGATATAAGCATCACTTCATGCATCATTCTGATACTGTATGTGCTCATTTCATGATCTAATGCATTCTTAACATTGCCATAAATGAGCGAGCATTGCATAAACTTTTTGGTAACACTTTACAATGTTTAATTTGATAACTTTAGTTAGTTAAACTGTACCTGAATAATAACACATCTGGTTATTATTTACAATGTTCCTATCATTGTTCCTTAGTTTTCTTAATATTTTGATTTAACTAATTTATCTATCATATTAACTATCATTTTAGTGTAGAGTTTAGTCACGTGATGTGCTTTTGTCATTTTATTATTTTTTTTTATTTTTTTTTATTTCAGTTTAAGTTTGTATTTATTTCTAGTTAATAATTTTAGTGCTTCAAATTAAAATGTATTCAGTTTTATGCCAAGGCAACATTCCTACAATATTCACATTTTATTTTATTTTATTTCAGCTTTATTTCAACTAACAGAAAGATTTTTTATAGTTATCGTTATCCGTTAGTAATCGATAATGACCCTGTTCTTGCCAAATACTTGCATTTGTGTACTTGCCTTAATTTCCTGTCCAAAATACATGGATTATTGGTGCAAAAATTAATAAAACATAAAATATTTATAGTACTAACTCGACAGAAACCCAGAATTATCGGAAAAAAGAAAAAACGTATTAACTGTCCCATAATTCAGCACTTTGACGGGTTTCTTTGGACATCAGATCTGTCCAAAATACATGGATTATTTGTGCAAAAATTAATAAAACATTAAATATTTATAGTAATAACTTAACATTTTCATTCATTAAAAACCTAAACTCGCCCGAAACCCAGAATTATCCACAAAAAAACCCCATTAACTCAAAATTCAACACTTTGACAGGTTTCCTCGGACATCAGATCTGTAGTTCTGGGTCGGACTGCTAGGAAACACTCGCAGTGTTTTGAGTACACTAGATGTAATTCAGTTTATAAATGATTCTTGGAGACTGAGGACGCCGGGCCGGAACACAGTGCTAAAATACAGATAACACACTGACACACACTCTCATGCACACAGAAGCGGCTAATACTTCACTTCCTCTGAATTAATCAACTAGACAACGGTATCCATCAGTATGCAGGGAGCACGCGGTGACCAGCAAACAAAACCACGGATTCTTGAGCCGTGTTGCGTTTCTGTGGTGGGATTAATCCTGCGGGATTCAGGTGCCGGAGCGTTCTGTGTGTGTCTGATAACTCTTGCTATTGTCCGGTCTCACACACTGTGACGACTCCAATCTTCCTAGAGAACACCGAAAATCTGCGGCCGCTTTAATATAAGCACAAACTCTTTAGAGGCCGGCATATCCGTTGTGCGCCGATGCATGGCGTTGTGTGTGTGTGTGTGTGTGTGTGTGTGTGTGTGAATCTCTCTCTGGTCTCTCAGGGTGAAAGTTTACGGCTATGCCTTTGAAAAAGTGAAATTCTCATTTTGGTATGAAAAGCTGATCTCACTGTATCACCAAGACAGCAACTTTCCTGATGAAAGTTTCCGCCTCGTTCAGCACTTTCTATGGTGCGCTGATAGATTAAAGCCGTTGGAGAAACGTAGACAGATAGACAGACCCGTTTGAGAGGTAGGTGGGTGTTTAGGCACAATGCAACCAGAAATATCTGGACACTTGCAGGGATTCTTCAACCTAAAATGACATTCTGTCATCATTTCCTGCACCCTCATGTCAATCATAACTGGAAGACTTACTTTCTTCTGAATGCACAGTGTGGCTTTTTGCATATTGGGAACTAGGATTTAAAAAAATACCATTGAAAGCACCATATATGATTCAAAAGCTTTAGTCTGGAGAACGTTGCATGAGAAAAACAACAAAATTCAAGTCATCGCTTAATTAAAATCTCTATTTACACTCAGATTTGGGTTAAATTTGGTGCTTGAGCCAGGTTTGATGTCATGATCATAGGTGTCAATCTTTGCTACGGAAGAATGGAAAATAATCAGGAAAACGGGCTGTTCCTCACATAAAGTCAAGTCAAGTCATCTTCATTTATATAGCGCTTTTAACAATGTAGATTGTTTCAAAGCAGCTTTACAGAGATTAACATACACTTTACGGTAACAGAGATTGTAATATGTGTTAATATATATAATAATATAATAAAGCTAATATGTGTGTTTTTATTTGTACTGTGTGTAATCTTTTATCACTGTAAATATACTTCACAACCAGAGCATCTTTTATATACTTACTTGCATACCATCTGCATTTTAAATGCAGTTTAATATAAATGGTATAATACTTATATATATACTGCATACTGTGTGTATGTACAGGTGAATCTCGAAAAATTCGAATATCGTCCAAAAGTTCATTTATTTCAGTAATTCAACTTAAAAGGTGCAACTAATATATTATATAGACGCATTACATGCAAAGTGAGATATTTCAAGCCTTTATTTTTTATAATTGTGATGATTATGGCGTACAGCTTATGAAACCCCAAAGTCCAAATTATGTAATGCGTCTATATAATATATTAGTTTCACCTTTTAAGTTGAATTACTGAAATAAATGAACTTTTGCACGATATTCAAATTTTTTGAGTTTCACGTGTGTATATATCATAGACTGTAAAAAACAGTCTTTCATTGGTCAGAACTGAAGCCGCCAGTATCCCGATATGAGCAGCAAATCAACCAATTCTAATCTAATTTAAAATGAAATATTTTACTGATAGATAATGTTGTTTTCTGTCCTTCTTTAGAGCTCGACAGCATCTTTCTCCATTTTGAATGAGCGCTCTGCATTACTGTGGCCTTTTCAATACAGATTGGAGTGTGAGTATGACAACATTTTCATTACCAAGTGTCTTATGAGTCTAAATATCTGCATATGTGGAGGTCTCAGGTATGTTACCTGTCTCAGGTGATTAGACGAGAGTAAGACACCAGCTTTCCTCGTCTCTCTCTCTCTCTCAGACTTCTTATTCGTTCGCTCTCGCCTTACTCTGGCAGGATAATAGCAGCCACAAATCATCCCGTAGGCTTCACTGGGCCGGAAATTGATGTTCTTTCATTTCAAAACAATGGAGAGCCTTATGAGAGGCCTGATGATGTCATAACTCCAGTGGCTGACAGGTTTGGGGGGCGCTGGGACAGCTCAATCAATCCCAGCATGCACTGGGGCTGCCATCGGAACGCAGAGCAGACATTCTCAATCAAACGCCACAGTCGAAGCGTTGTCTCTCTCACTCACACACACACACGTGGCTGTAACGTGGTGATGTAAAACCGCTGCAGGTCTGTAAAGTGTGTCGATGAGAGTTATAAATCTTTAAAGTTTCTGAGAGGAGTGTGTGATTTATCACATCGGCCCTCATTATAACTGATGTTGACAATCATTTCAAGGCAGCAAGACCCTATTTACTTTCCTGGCCTTATTGAACACTTCAAAAGTGCACGTTTTTCCAAAACAAACAACAACAAAAAACCTATATGTTTGTCTTGATTATCGTTCATTGGGATTCATTCGTAATCGTTCATAATCAACTCGATTGGTTGATAACCAGCAGTCAAATAACTATTTGGGTGACCAAGTCACATTTCACTCTAAAATTATATTATATTATATTATTTTTCATAAAGAAAATGAAACGTTTTTTTTATTGTAAGTTTATTTTAATGACATTCAAGCTCATTCCTCCCAAATTCTCATTATTGTAATGCATTCGACATTTTACTTTTTTCAAGAGACCATTATTCTTAATGGTGACAGTATTTTTTAAAATATATTTATTTATTTACATATTTAAGTATAAATAAAAATTAAAAGCAGTACTGAAAATAATACCATGATGTATAATGTATGATTTACTTTTCACTTTTCAGTTGAAATAGTATTTAATTTAATGCATAAATAATAAAATATTGCCGCATAAATAATAAGTAACAGCAGTACAGAAAATACTGCTATGATGTAGAAATCAGGGTTATTATCATTGATTAAAACTGAAATAAAAATAAATTAAACCTAAATACAGTATTTTATTTATTTATTAAAAACTAATAAAATGACAAAAGCACATAACAAACTTACTAAATGTAAACTAACATGAAAACTAAAAATATAAAAATAAAAGCTAAAACTTAAATATCACTAGTTTAAATATTAGCAATTTAATTTAAATAACTTTTAATTTTGCATTTAAGTTTGCATTTTTGCCTAGTTGTTCTTAATGTCACAATGTAAAATATATGTATTTTTTTAACCGGACATGTTTTAAGCATTTAATCATTGTTTCAGTAGATGTTCATTTCTCTTCCAGTCAGTTCCTGATGGATAAAGTCTAAATATTAATGTCATTGAATATCCAGTATGATTGTGATATACGTCACAGTTAAAATAGGCTAATAACACCATTTCATGTTGTACAGTTAAAATTTTAATCAGGCTTTTAAAGTCTCCGCGGGACAGATTTTGTGGGTTAATTACGGCACATATGTGACTCTGGATCACAAAACCAGTAACAAGGGTACATTTGTTGAAATTGAGATTTATACATCATCTGAAAGCTGAATAAATAAGATGTTAGGATAGGACAATATTTGGTCAAGATGCAATTTGAAAATCTGAGGGTGCAAAAAAATCTAAACATTGAGAAAATCGCCTTTAAAGTTGTCCATTTATGTTTGCGATTTTGCCGCATCCACTCACAAAAATACTTTTTAAATATATTTACGGTAGGAAATTTACAAAATATCTTCATAGAACATGATCTTTACTTAATATCCTAATGATTTTTGCCATAAAAGAAAAATCGATAATTTTGACCCATACAATGTATTGTTGGCTATTGCCACAAATATCCCGGTGCGACATGTGACTGGTTTTGTGGTTCAGGGTCACATATAAGGCACTTGTGATTCGAGACTGACGCTCTTGGCAGAGGTGCCGTTCGCCTCCTCGGTCTCGCTCTCCAGGGGAAAATCACAACGATGAAGCCCTCGTGACCACTAACACAGCAGAAAACACTTCAAAGCCACCGGACACATGTGTGACCGATGGCCCTTCCCTGCCTGTCAGAGATGAGAAGAGGGAAAGATCTCACACACACTCAAAAACACACTTCCAGAGCATCCGTCGCGTTCCCGATCACTCCGCTGTCAGGTTTATGGTTATGGTTGGGTGATTGTTGAGTGATGGTGGAGTGTGAACAGACGGTAACGAAGGAAAACCGCCAACACACACTCACACACACACACTGTCACCACTCAAAATCTATGCCAAATCTGAGATACACAAACAAGGTCATCATCAACACAGATGCAAGGATGAATAGTGCATACTACTTCTGTAGTATAGACACACTATGTATAGAATATGTAGATGACCTCAAGGCTGTCAAAAACACACACTTGCGTGCATCCGAGTTCAAACGTGCACAGAAACACACATGCAGAACTGCGTTCCAGTGCATGTCAGATCTCAGACACACTAAGAGAAAAGAAAGCCTCTTAAAACTGCAGTTATTTCTATAGTTTCATATTCATAATAAAGTGTTTTGACAGGTTCTGTCCTCTGAGCTTCTGAAATATTCAAATATCTATGATTTTTAAATATGCTGTTCCTTTTTTTTTTCTCCGATACTCTTATACAGATTTAATAGGAAAACTGTAGTAAATGGAGAGATGGATTTATGCATGTAGATTTGTTGTTGTTGCTGCATTGTTACATTTAATTACAATTAAGCAAAATTCCCAATACTGTAATGCATCCATGTTTTATTTTGCATAGATCTCCTTTTTCAATTATTGCCAATGGTGATTCTAATTAGTGTAATACATTATTTTCTTTACTACAACACAATTTTTTATATTAGCATTTTTAGCATATTTATTTTTTATTTAGCATAAATTAACTACTGTGAAATAATACTTAAAATTATACATTTAAATTATAATAAATTAAAATGTTGTAATTAGATATATTTTCTTTCGTATTGAAATACTTTATGGGTTCCTGTATTATTATGGTTTTATTAATATTTCGAATTAGCTTTTATTTTTATATTTTTAGTTTTCATGTAAATTTTAGTTATATATTAATCATATAATTTTGTGCTTTTGTCTTCTTTTTTTAGGTTTTATTCAATTTAGGTTTAATTTATTTTTATTTCAGTTTTAGTTTTTAATAATGTTAGTGCTTCAACTTTTTCTTCAACATTTTTAATTTAGGGTTTTCAACTAATATTTAGATTTTATTTTATTTCAGATTTATTTAAATTAACAGAAAGTTTTAGTTTTAGTTACCAATAGTAACCCTGGTGCGTTCACTGTTAAGTTCTCCTGATTGTTTAAAGTGAATCTGAAATCATACATTTAATGCGCTGATAATGCCCCTGTTCTGACTCAGTACAGATAGCGCTGAAACACGCCGTCAGAATAACAAGTTCGTTTTTCCACAAGCTCCAGACTGGAAGTGGTGCTTTCCAGGCCCAGGGCGATGTTCTGCTGTCTGGAAACGTAAATGCCAGGACCGGTTCTGAGTGTGACAGCGCCGGGACTCTCGCTCAGAACCGGTCCTCTGGACTGAGCCGGTAATCAGAACTGGCAGGTTCTGCTTTGTGGAAAACTCTCTCTTCTGGATCTGTGGTGGTTTTTAAGAGCCTCTCATACACTGCAGTATTAGAGCGTTCACCGTTTGACCTGATATAATAACAGCAGAACGGCTCAAATCCACAGATAAATCATAAACCCATTATGTCCTGTCCTGAATTCGCTGACGGAAACCACAGCAGAAGTTTTGTTAAAGAGGTGCTATTCTGCTTTTTTCACATGTTTAATCTTTCTTTAGTGTGTAATGTTGCTGTTTGAGCATGAAAAAGGTTTCAAGGTTAGTCTATATCAGTGTCAGTGTTTCTGAACTCCCTGAAACGCCTCCATTGTAGTCTTGGGTTTTCGTCTGGGAACGAACACGTCACAATATGACTCATTTAAATAATTAATGCGCAGAATAAAGGGGCGGGGCCTGGTTGAGTTAGTTAGTAGTGTGTTAAACTGGCGGTTATGGTAAGGGGCGGGACATTTCCCAAACACACTCGAAGTGCTCGACCAATCACAACACACTGATCCTGCCGACCAATCAGAGCACAGTGTGCTTTTCAGAAGGAGGGGCTTCATAGAGACAGGAAGTAAACAGAGCGTTACTGACAGACTGGGAAGAGAGGAGCCGCAACAATGGAGAATATGGGGAAAATAATCAACATTCAAGCAGGAAAACCTGTTCTAGTAGAGAAACAACAACATCAAGACTTTGTAAAAAGGCATATGGCCCCTTTAACGTCACAAACTATAATTTCAACAAGACTACAGTGTTTTAGTGTTTTCAGAAAGGCTTTTAGAAACAGTGCAGTGTTTTGCCGCTGTCTGTTTGTGATGTAAATTTCTAGCCATTTCGTTTTAATGCAATTTCTTTGGCTGAAGGCTTTCATTTCCCTTTCAGAGCAACACTAATGGTGTAATTACAAGCCCCACAATAAGCCAGCACATGCGAAGAACTTGAACGAAAACAGTGAAATCCCTTTAAAATGATTTTTTTTTTACAATAACAGATGTAATCTGGTGAGCAAAAACATCCAACCGAAAGTGCAACACACTGAAGTGACATGCAAGCGCAGATCTTTAAACAAAACAAAATGTCTACAAAAGATGTTTGGTAAAACTACAAAACGAAACGCTATCAAGTGATCTTTCATGAATCCGTTCCGTACGTGTACTCATCCAAAGAGATAAAAGCTTGAATTAGACGTGGAAACCAATCAAAACCACATAGCTGGGATATTTCATTAGAAGGAGGAGGAAAACACTCTCCAGTGCCTGAGAAACACGCACACCTGATACCATCAGAGCTTTTCAAAGTCCCTCGCTCAGCCGCGGATGTCTGTGATCTTGAACAGAGCGCTGATCTCTCAAAGTCACCGGAGTGAAACACAATTCAGAGGCCAATAACCCCGGGGACGAGCCTCTGGGGGGCTTTTAAGCGAGATGAACAAACCCTTCGCGCTCAGTCAGATTAGCTCTGTACTAAAGCATCGTTTCAAAGGGATAGTTCACCCAAAAATGAAAATTACCCCATGATTTACTCACCCTCAAGTCATCCTAGGTGTATATGACTTTCTTCTTACAGACGAATATAATCGGAGTTATATTAAAAAATGTCCTGGCTCTTCCAATCTTTATAATGGCAGTTTCTGTTTTGAAGTCCATAAAAGTGCATCTATCCATCATAAAAGTGCATCTATCCATCATAAAAGTGCATCTATCCATCATAAAAGTGCATCTGCCCATGATAAAAGTGCATCTATCTATCATAAAAGTGCATCTATCCATCATAAAAGTGCATCTATCCATGATAAAAGTGCATCTATCCATGATAAAAGTTTATCTATCCATGATAAAAGTGCATCTATCCATCATAAAAGTTTATCTATCCATGATAAAAGTGCATCTGTCCATCATAAAAGTGCATCTGTCCATCATAAAAGTGCATCTGTCCATCATAAAAGTGCATCTGTCCATCATAAAAGTGCTCCACATGGCTCTCCGGGGATTAATAAATGCCTTCTGAAGTGAATCGATGTGTTCGCGTAAGAAAAATATCCATATTTAAAACTTTATCAACTAAAATAACTAGCTTCCACTCACTCACAAGAAGAAGAAACTGTTCAAAATAACAGATATGAGTTTGATATGAGTTCATTAAGATGGATGTTCAAATGATTTGTGCTGCCATACGCATTATTTTGGTAACACTTTGAACTAACAATGAAAAATAGTTCTAAAGTATTTATTAATCTTAGTTAATGTTGATTTAAACATTTACTAATAGATTATTAAAATCAAAAGTTGCTACTTTTAATATTTAATTGTCATGAGGTAAAATGATCTAACTATGAATGGTTGTTTTATATGAATAACTAACAAAGATGAATAAATAAATGCTGTAACAAATGTATTGCAAATGTATTAACTATGTTAGTTAATGCACTAATTGGACCTTGATACAAAGTGTTACTACTAATTGTATAGCTCTATACTCTTAAACTCAACTATTGATGTCTGTTTTCATTTCTTGCTATGAATTTTGGGAGAGAAACATCTAAAACAAAGATGATACTGTACATAACTAAGAATATTATTGCAATTTCACCTTCAGGACTTTGTGTACATTCCCATTATATTTATATATGGAGAATATAATATCTCAGTTTTAGTACTCCAGTCCATGCGGTAAAACTAACATTTCAGAGCCAAAAAGAAAAGTCAGTTTTCCTTTTAATGTCTAGAGCGAACACAAGCTTCGGTTGTTGCGGGACTGATCGTTTGTCTCTAGGGTGAATCTTTGCTGTTGCTCCCTATTTAAACCATCTTTGGTAGTGAAGAATATTGTTTTAAACTGAAGCTTATCGTTTCATCTGGTCGCTCATGAGTTATTGAGCCGGTCATGGTGTTTGTACAGAAAACATGTAATATAAGTCGATGATAAAAGTGATCTCCTCCGGGTATGGGGGCCCTCAAGGTTCAATCCTGGGACCTTTCCTGTTTTTTTCAGTCAATGGGTTGGTGGGGTTACAGGAACAATCTGCCGCTCCTGGCGTCTCCCCAAGCAATTCACAGATTCTGTTTTTCTCTGTTGTATCAAAGGCAAGCGACTCTGTTATGAGAGCATGTTATTGTGTAAATCCGATCACATTCACACAGGCCTTTTCTACACAAATGAAGGGATTTTGAAGAATGTTGCAATTGCCACAACCTGTCTAAGCTCCAGAAAGGTAAATATGCCTGGGAAAATGATTTTTTAACTTAGTATTTTGGCACATTTGGACAGGTCTAAAATCACTGAGAAGCTCTGGTAATACTTAATTTACCACATGTTAAACTAATCCAGTCCGAATAGGGCTAAAGACGATAACCCGGTGTGAAAAGCCCTTTATTTGGCTTCTAAAGACGTCGATAAAGTTGATTTCTCGTCATGATTTATCCCTGATTCATGATTTTGTGTTCCACAGATGATCTAAAGTCAGACAGGATTGCAATGACACGAAGGTGAGTACATTTTGAACTGTTCCTTTAAAGTGTGTTCATTTACAGTGAACTGGATTGATTTGAGCCTGTAGTAGAATCAGTAAGGGTTCACCATCCTTTCATTTATTTCTATATCGAACCCTTGTGTTTTATCTTTTCATTATCACCTTTTCCAGGTGAAATACTAAGTTGCTTCGGTCGAACCGTCACACGACTCTCTCCGCCCGTAACGAGGCAGTGGAAGAAAATGAGCGAGTGGAGGTATAATAGATGGAGAGAGAAATAGAAAGAGATGAATCGCTAGCAGATAGATAATTGGAAAGAGGCGCATCAGAAGGCTTGTGTAATTAGAACGGAGGAGTGTGTGAGGAATCTAAATGTTTCTGTGTTTGGGTCTCGGGAGGGCCTGCTGTCCTGTCGAGTCACTCAAACACACAAGTCCATCTGTTTCCCACTGGTTCACCTGCATCGAGACACGGCAACAGCTGTTCGTTTGTACAGTTCTGAGTGTATTGATCGTATCTCATCATAAACGCTTGTGCATCAAGCTCAATTCTTAGCATTTTTGGATCTTAGCCAAGAGGGCTTATTAATATAACGTTTCATCTACACTGCAAAAAAAAAAAAAAAATCGAATAAATTTACGGTAAAAAAACAACAACAGTTGCCAGAAATGTACCGTAAAAAATACGGTATCAACATTTTTAGGTTTTACAGACTTAACTTAAATTTACAGTAAGAAAAACATATTTCATTAACTGATATAATGTTAATTTACCGACCTATTGACGTACTAATAACAACACTAACAACCACCAATCACAGTGGTGATGAGAGTCACATGATGAAACAAAGCTCATCACAAGCAGCTTTTCCACAAACTGAGAGATTTAATACTAATATATAGAAGATGCAAAGTCATTCACACAAAACACTAAACACCATCATGGTAACACACAAGAAATTTTAAAAATGCAATTCATTTAACAGCATTAAATGTAATATAAAACCCTGATGTACATAACTGATTAGAAAAAAACTAAGAAGAAACTGTTATTTCAACAAAAATACATCAAATGTGAAGTGTGGAATGTCAATTTACGATTTTTCACTGTAAATTGTAGAATGACTTGTTCTTTTTAACTTCCAAAAACTGTAAATTTAACGGTATTGTACTGTAAAATTACATTAAATGTAATTATTCGGTTATTCACCGTGTGTATATATAGTATGGAAACTTTCTGTTAACCAATTAACAGTTTTTCACCGTAGCATTTTTACCGTTAAAATCACGATAGTTTTTTATAGTGAACTTTCAGTTTATCTACTGTCATGGCTTAGTTCTCTCTAACCCAGAAAGTTTAGTGAATGTTTTACGAGCATGTATTTGTAATAAGTGTTTCAGTCTATTGCACTGTCTCCTTCAGTTCACTCTGTTTTTGGGACAATCTGTCCTAACGCTACAGGCCTAAAGATTTCTGAATCTCATTTCGTTTTGAAAAGACGGATAGTAAGGCAGAATATCCAGACAGGAATCCTGCCAGATCCAAACGGATCTACCTTACGAGTGTGTGTGTGTGTGTGTGTATTGATTGCTATAAACGCACTGGGAAAACTGGGTTGATGACCTTGTGTTGGGTCGGATTTCCAGCGCTGTTAGTCCACTTTATGCACTTTAAATGGAGGATGAACGCCGGCCATGAATACCGATGCCGGAAAGACGGTCTAATCGCACACACTTAAGACCTGCTCTAAACCAGCAATGATCCTAGTCTTAAGCCTAGTCTTATTGATAATTTCACCAGTTTTATCGCTCTCACACACATCTTTATTGCAACCGTGTCAGTACTTGATCTCCCATGCTTATCAATAATCAAATTTAAAGGCAGTTCAATTGCCTTCTGAGTTTGATAAGCTCAAGTGTTTTTGGGTTTCTAGAGGACAAGCGCTGAAATCCAACCTGCGTTCTCAACCTTCCTCACGTGTTTGTATAACACACTGCGGGTGTACAGATGTAAAACAGGCGTCTCTGAATCTAAACACACTCTCCTAGAATCCCGTCGCTTTCCAAACGCCGTTCCTCTGATGTCGGACTAGTTAGGGATGATGTATCCGAAGTGTGCAGGGAAAATTAAATCACACCGCAGCTTCTGCACATTGTAAAAGCGATCTCTGAATTCAGATTTGATTATAGTTTGAGTAACTGGGAAGATGTTCTCGTATTTCGGCTGGCTGTGTTTACGCTGGGTTACGTGTCGGCATTTCACTGAATTACTGCGCTAGTGCGTTCAATTTGTTTAAACAGAGAAAGTCGTGAGGATGAAAGACAGAAGCTGTTTTAAAGTGATGTCGGGCACAGCATGTAGAAAAACATTCATTTAGAGTTGTTTGTATTTGATTTCAAATGAGGATCTGGTCATGTGATGTGCTCCTAAATGTCATTGTCGTCAACAAAAAGGAAAGGTCAGGATTGAAATCATCACATGGTGCTCAATGTTAGTAAATGTATGAGAATAAGTGTTGCTTGTAAGTGCGCAATAGCAGCGAAATTGCTTGATTAATATTATATGGATTATTTAATCTTTATTATAGAAATGTTACATTAATAATAATCCAAATTTGTTGTATAGACGTTTAAAGGAAACTCCCTTTTTTGTTTGTTGCCGCCATCATGCATTTGATTTGTTGGTAAAGGTTAATTAGTTAACATTAGCTTAACTACATTAGTTAGCATGAACTAATAATGAACTGCACTTATACAGCGTTTATTAATTTCAACACTAATACTTTATTAAAATCTTGTTAACATTAGTTAAAGCATCGTGAACAAACAACGAACAGCTGCATTTTTATTAACTAACATTGACAAAGATTAACAAATTCAGTAACGAATGTATTGCTCATGGTTAGTTCATGTTAGTTAATACATACTTAGTGTAAAGTGTTACTGATTTGTTTTATTCACTCTCTCTCTCAGTCAATGATAACACAATTGATCATTTAGAGGTTATTTAAACTCTAATGTTAAACAATCTGTAAAATCATCAGTCAATAATCTGTTTTCCTTCCAAATCTATTATACTGTACATTCAGGTGATTTGTGGATTATATAATCAGTGCTGGAGATTAACTGGTTATAAGTAATCTAGAATACATAATTCTGTTCATATCTATGTGTTAAGTTAATGCTACAAGTAAGGTCAAAAAGTAGTCAGATTATATTACCTAAAATATGTAATGTAATATATCACATTACTAACTATGATTTTCATCATGTAATTTGTATTCAGTAATGGACTACAGTTGGACTAAGGGTGATTTCTTTTTTTTCTTTCTTTTTTTTTTTGCTAATTTGACATGTTGGATCTTGACAGATCAAGTCAGGTGACTGTTTCCCATTTCAAAGTCCTACGGTTTTGAGTAAATTGACATACAGTATGTCTGAATATATATGATATGATAGTGTGTGTGCTAATATGACATTTTGGATCTTGACAGACAAGGTTTACCATTTCAAAGTCCTACGGTTTTAAATTAATTTTTGGTTTTCAGTGAACTGTTCCTTTAAATGAATGATACCAGATGAGAATTTGAGACAAAAGTGGATAATGACTTAAATTTCACTTCGTTTCTCATGCAAATGTATTGTACGATATATTTCGCTAATTTTAAACTTTTTTGTTGCTAATTTCACATGTTGGATCACGACACGAACGTTTTTTTTGGTTTTCAGTGAACTGTTCCTTTAAATGAATAACAGATAAGACAAAGGTGGATTATTTGTGAATAATGACTTGTATTATACAATATATTTAGTAGGGGTGTCACTCTCGAACTTCGAATTAAAAAATGGAATCGTCGATGCTGCCACGCCCCCATGTCACGCCCGTGATTGGAAGTTCGGATCATTTTACCGACTCTTGTTCGATCTCGTTCATCAAAATGAACTAGGCCTAATCTTTTTTCTAGTCATATCGTTCATTTCAGGGGCTTTAAATGTTATACTTTTAACAGGCAAATTCCCCGAACACATCCACCTATGCAATCTTGATCATATTCTGAATTAAGAAATCATTATAATGCAGTCAAAAATAATTTACAGGGAACATAAATAATTACTTTACCTTCCGAGTCTTTTGTTCATTTGTCGCGTGACAGAGCAATGAATGGATCATTCATGGACGACTCATCACCCCGGCGCGAGGAAAAAAACACACGTGTTGAAAGGCTGTTAGTCCTCTAACTTAGCTTAGATTCTCTGCCCGAGCCCGAACTTGACTCGGGCCGGGCCCTTGATCTACAGATGTGCACTCCCAACGCAATAGAGTGCGGCGCGGGACTAGATTTGATGGCCGATAATGCACTCACTCTGTGTGTCCGGGAGAATAAAACGATTCGCGGGACTCCTGCAAACTAGAAATATCTATGAATAAAACATATAAAAACTAATACATTTTTATTTATCTGTTGCAGAAAAGCAACAGGAACAACTAAAACAAAATAGAAACGATTTACAGGCCAGAGTTTCTATTCAATCAGAAGCATTTAAGATGAAGATGAACTCTAATTATAACAAACAAAGTGTATTATGAAAGATTCATTGTGTAGTCAGCTTCATTGATGATAACAGTTGTGTGAGATCGCGATGAACTGATGTCATCTTTTTAGGAGCAACAGCAACCTGTGCTTAAAAAAAAAAAAGGTAAAAATTGCGAATCGAACCGTGACATTAGAATCGAAAATTTAATCGAATCGAGGATTTGGAGAATCGTGACACCCCTAATATTTAGATCATTTTTTACTCTTTTGTTGCTAATATGACATTTTGGACCTTGACAGATTAAAGCTGCAGTAGGGAGTCTTGAGAAAACGTTGACTTAGCCTGGAAATTTGAACAAGCACAACTTCCAGGTCCCACCCCCTTGCTCTCTGCTGCGCTACAGCCCTCCCTCCACAGCTCGTCCTCCACAGCGGAGCCTGTCGTGAACGCGCAGGCTAGTAAACAGGGCCACCGATGACGGCGGATAAAAAGTTATATGGCACATTCACTAATAGGGACTAAACGTCAATAATATGCTTTACATTGACTATGGCCTGCCCATACTTTGACTACAAACTTGGTCCTCAAATCATTATGTATTTTCCAATAGCCTACATGTAACTTTATAACGTTGCACTCTTTCTATAAGTTATAAATAGCTAGTAAGATAACGTTAATATAACGGTAACTAACGTTACAGCATGTAAGTAATTATTCTAGCGATATATAATGCTAGATAAGGTGTGCTAGTACATTATTTCAGCAACATGACAAGCCAGTGAATTAGCAGGTTTCAATTGTTGCTTAGCAGAGTGCGTGACATTTTATCTACATGTTATGCGGCTAGAGTTTTGACACCGAGTCAATGGGCTCTGTGTAATTCTTTCTTTTTCGGTTGTTTATCGTCATCAGTCTTTTTCCTTTTACCTCTTTGTTTTATGAGCAGGTGTCACTGGAGAATTGGCAGTTTAGGTTGTTTCTCCGTCATAAGCACAGCTGCAGCACGCCGGCAATCTTGAGTTTGAGGACGGCTCGCGCTCCGGCACTCGCGCTGTGCAAGAGAGGGGTGTGATCAGCGCGTACACGAGCGTGACTGACACTGCTAAGACACTCCTCTCGGCTCTGATTGGTTGTTTCTGACCGGGAGCGTGTATTTCTTGCAAATGGCAATAGGACCACTGGGAGGAGCCAGAGAAGCTTGATTTTTACACAGATTATCTGTCTCATATTCTACTGTCAGGACATAATGACAGTTTTAGCAAATACATGTTTTCAAAAGTTACCTACTGGAGCTTTAAGTCAGGTGTGTGTTTGCCTTTTCGGCTGTTGGAGAAAGTCATAGTTTTGAAACGGCATGAGTAAATGGTTTCGAATGTTAGTTTTTCAGTGCTCCTTTAAATGAACATTTACAGATTGTACAAAAGCGAATGTGTGTGGAACTATCATCTCTATGCATTAAGCCTTACAGTGTAAATGTAATGGGAGCGGGAGCTCACCAGGGCTGCTCTGCTATTTCACTGATGCACAGTAACCTCCAGGCCTCTCACACACACACACACACACACACACACACGCAGTTTCCTCGGTCCTGTCAGATCAGCTCGTTTCTGACAGCGCTTTGTGCCTCTGGAGTTCTGCACAGAGAATATCAGATGTGAAATGTAGAAAAATCCCTCAAACGCGCCGTGTCGCACAAGCGGAGAGATCACCAGAGTGTGTCAACTGACTGGCTGCTCACACACACACACACACACACACACACACACTCGCCACCTCAGCGTGTGCCATTTAAGACAGACGCCCGTGAGGGAGAGGAGTGTGTGTCACCGCTCTGAATGTCATGAAGTAGCGTGCGTGTGTGTCTGTTGTTGTGTGAATGTGTGTGTGTGTGTGTGTATTTTGCCTCTGTTGGTTCTGAGGTCACGCTGCTTGTGGGAAAATAACTGTATAATTTTCCTCCTTTACTGTCAGATTGTATCACACACACTCATTTTGTTTCACTATATTTGGAAGGACATCATGATATTTTCTATGGTCTAAACCAAACTCTACCATCACAGAAACATGTGCTGGTAAAAAAAAATATCATGTGCTGGTCATATTACTTTACTATGTAAGTGAGGACTTTTGGCCCTCACAAGTACACACACCCAGAACCAACAGAGGCAAAACACACACACAGAGACACACACACACACACACACTGTCACACTCACTCTCACACACACACACACACACACACACACACTGTCACACTCACACACATACTGTCACACAAACTCAGTCACACACACTCGCACTCACACAAACTCAGACTCACACACACACTCTCACATACACACACACACTCGCTCTCACACACACACTTACACACTGGCACACTCACACACACACTGTCACACAAACTGTCTCACTCGCACTCACACAAACTCAGACTCACACACACACTCACTCACACTCACTCACTCACTCACACAAACACACACACACACACTTACTCGCACAGACAAACACACACACACACACACACTCTTTATTATCTCAGTAATAATTCCAATACTGTAATGAGATGGAGCGCAAATAGATAAAATTGCTAAAAGTAGCTAAAATTCAAATGAAACCAGAAAATTATTAATATTAATAAAATCCATAGTAGTGTCTGAATGACTCGAAAACAGCACAGCTCTACAGACAGTCTCTCAGACACACCGGTTTGGACACCTGTCATCAGACTCTCAATATGAGCTCAAACATTTCTCATCAAATGATCCAAGTTGCTCCGCGTTCACTCTTACAACTACTAACTCTTTTGTGTCTTTCTATTTCCCCTCAGGAGAAACATGTGAAACAAAGTACATGAAGTGAATGAGAAGAGAACGACGTCACGTCTCTTGAGCTGCGAGCGAGCAACATCTGAGCAGTGACTCTCTCTCCTCTGGGCTCCAGAAAACAGTAAGCACACATTTTCATATCTTTTACATTTGTCTCCCTTTGTGGAACAAATGACGGAGGTTTTGCAAAACCTGCTGTGATGATGATGAGATGCAGGAGAGAGTGTGTGAGAGATCATTAGAGGAATAGATCAGCCAAAAATCACAGTCACAATTTCATCTGAAGAAAAAAAAAGAAAAAAACTGCTACCGTATGTTCTGCTAAATATCTCCATTTGTGTTTCACTGAAGATCATACAGGATGAGAACATTATGACAGGATGTTCAGTTTTGGGTGAATGTCAGACATCATTACAGTAAGTGGAGATCTGATGTACTAAACACTGCTCAGATTTTCTTTTTGACTCGACAGGAGAACAAAAACTTGTTGACTTCACACATTAAAATCAGGACATAGCATAGACTCATGTGTGTATGATTTCCCGTAGCTCAAACAGGAGTGTGTTTCCCGTACACCGCTGTGACTCGCTGCTTCACTGCTATAACCAAAACTTCCATCTCTGATCATATTTCTCCTGTTTTACAGAAGTTAAATTCCGTGTCAATTTTAAAATTTTACTTTTAACTTACGATGCTTTCGGGAAACACACACCTGTTCGATTCCCAGGGACAAGCAAGAACTGATTAAATGTAAATGTGTACCTTATATGCAATATGATGTATATAATTGTAAAAATAATTCTGCTGTTAAATCGATTAATCGTGATTAATCACACATCTAACATATTTTTTGTGTACATAATATGTGTTTATATATTATATATATATATATAAATTATATATGTGTGTGTGTGTGTATATATTTATATACTGTATACACATATTTATACATATATATATATATATACATATACATGCATATACAGAGACGCACACACACACACATATAATGTGTATATACATATAATAATAATATATACACGCACATATGTGAACAAAAACCTTTATGTTTGATACAGTTAATCTCGATTAATTGATTTGACAGCACTAAAAAAAATTATATATAAAAAAAGAGTAATTGTACCTAGTATTTTTGTCGGAATTAGCTGATTTAAAATCACCATTAAATCAAAAACAACTATTGATTTGTAATGCTATATATTTATCCATGCACATCATTATTTCACAATCTTTAATCAAAAATGTTAATGCAATGACAACTCTTCTCTGATGCCGTTTCGAGATCGCAGCAATTAGCAAACAACAACAATCAATCAATTCCCAATGGACATAATCAAGTCCTATAGGGAAGAAAAAACGGTAGCAATTTCCTTTTCATGCCAAATTTGTCTCCAAACTGTAGTTCAGTAAACACACACACACACACACACATGCTCTCGCTTCCAAAACACTCCTGACTAGGTCCTGCAGAAATCATTAGATGGCTGTAAACCCAGCAGATGTTCAGATCAGACGCTCGGTGACGTTCTGCCTCTTTTCTCCTTCTCTCTTCTAGGTCCCACTGTTGTGTGTTTAGTGTGACAACTACAATCAACTAGTGGTGCACATAAATACCTCAGTACCCAAGACCCTCGATGTTATTGACCCGCTGCAGTGTGTGTGTGTGTGTGTGTGAGAGAGAGAGAGAGAGAGAGAGAGAGAGAGATAGAGTGGGTGTGTGTGTGTGTGTGTGTGATGGGTAGGTTTAGGGGTCGGGTTAGTGTGTGTGTGTGTGTGTGTGTGTGTGTGTGTGATGGGTAGGGTTAGGGGTCGGGTTAGTGTGTGTGTGTGTGTGTGTGTGTGATGGGTAGGGTTAGGGGTCGGGTTAGTGTGTGTGTGTGTGTGTGTGTGTGTGTGTGTGTGTGTGCGTGTGTGTGTGTGTGTGTGTGTGTGTGTGTGTGTGTGATGGGTAGGGTTAGGGGTCGGGTTAGTGTGTATGTGTGTGTGTGTGTGTGTGTGTGTGTGTGTGTGTGTGTGTGTGTGTGTGTGTGTGTGTGTGTGTGTGTGTGTGTGTGTAATGGGTAGGGTTAGTGTAAAAGGAGAGAATATACAGTTTGTACAGTATAAAAACCTTTATGTCTATGGATCTATGGAGAGTCTCCACAAAGATACCGAACCAGACTGACAGTGTGTGTGTGTGTGTGTGTGTGTGTGTGTGGAACAGCAGATGCTGCCAGTCAGTCTGACATGGTCCTGTTAGCCCTTCTAAATGATTTCAACTGCAACTCCATAAACATTATTCACCCAAACACCCTCATGGTGTCATTAAACACCACAACAACACTCACATAAACACTGTGTACATTAAACTCTGAATGGCTTACACACACACACACACACACACACACACACACACACACAGGTCAGTGTTGATGAACGTGCTTCTCTTTGAAGCAGAAGGTGTCCATCAACACAGTAAAAAGGCCACACTGATGTGTATTATGTTGTGATGTGTGTATGTGATGTGTTGATGTGAACACAGTAGAGATAATCACGTGTTTTCTTTACCGGCCACCGAAAGACCTTTAAAATAGACGTATAAAATGAAAAGGTGTGTAATGACACACAGGTGACATGCAGCGTCGGGCCCTTCAGCAACACTTTAACAGCATCTACCAGGAACGGTTTGATCAACACAATATCCCTTCATCTTTACATATTTAATATTAATATTTTTTTAATTAAATAAAACATATATATATATATATATATATATATATATATATATAATACATAATATTATTTTAATTATATTTAATGAATATATATATATATATATATATATATATATATACATACATACATACAATTGTATTATATATTATAGATTTTTTTAAATGATAGATTAACATTTTATTTATATATAATTGTACATTTAATTAATATATATATATATATATATATATATATTAATGTTTTTTTAAATAAAAATGAACTATATATAATGTATAATACAATAATATATACATATTATTGTATTATAAATTATATATATATATTTAATTATATATAATAATTTTATTTATATATAATCTATCAAATATAATTACATATGATATTTTATATTAAAATGTATATCATTTTAAATACTAAAATATATGATAGCACATAAAATGTTAAAATAAATTTTTTATTAATATAAAAAAAAGTATCATTATTTTCCTGTCTTGCCATTTTTAGTATCGTGCTATATTGTTATATTTCATTTGTCTTTCTGTTGCTAATATACAAATGTTTACTGTCTATTTTATTGTTTATTCAGTTGCATGAAGAAGAGTCTCACTGTATACTCTCTGGATGTGGTGTATGTGATCATGTGATCAGGTAACCCTGTTAATCTGGGGTGCGTTTAGGTATAGGGGTCGGGTTAGTGTGTGTGTGTGTGTGTGTGTGGGATGGGTAGGTTTAGGGGGTTGGGTTAGTGTGTGTGTGTGTGTGTGTGTGTGTGTGTGATGGGTAGGTTTTTGGGTCGGGTTAGTGTGTGTGTGTGTGTGTGGGATGGGTAGGTTTAGGGGGTCGGGTTAGTGTGTGTGTGTGTGTGATGGGTAGGTTTAGGGGTCGGGTTAGTGTGTGTGTGTGTGTGTGTGTGTGTGTGTGTGTGATGGGTAGGTTTAGGGGTTGGGTTAGTGTGTGTGTGTGTGTGTGTGTGTGTGATGGGTAGGTTTAGGGGTCGGGTTAGTGTGTGTGTGTGTGATGGGTAGGTTTAGGGGTTGGGTTAGTGTGTGTGTGTGTGTGTGTGTGTGATGGGTAGGTTTTGGGGTCGGGTTAGTGTGTGTGTGTGTGTGTGTGATGGGTAGGTTTAGGGGTTGGGTTAGTGTGTGTGTGTGTGTGTGTGTGTGTGTGATGGGTAGGTTTAGGGGTTGGGTTAGTGTGTGTGTGTGTGTGTGATGGGTAGGTTTTGGGGTCGGGTTAGTGTGTGTGTGTGATGGGTAGGTTTAGGGGTTGGGTAAGTGTGTGTGTGTGTGTGTGTGATGGGTAGGTTTAGGGGTTGGGTTAGTGTGTGTGTGTGTGTGTGATGGGTAGGTTTTGGGGTCGGGTTAGTGTGTGTGTGTGTGTGTGTGATGGGTAGGTTTAGAAGTGGGGTTAGTGTGTGTGTGGGATGGATAGGTTTTGGGGTCGGGTTAGTGTGTGTGTGTGTGTGTGTGTGTGTGTGTGTGTGATGGGTAGGTTTTGGGGTCGGGTTAGTGTGTGTGTGTGTGTGTGTGCGTGTGTGTGTATGTGTGTGTGTGATGGATAGGTTTAGGGGTGTTTCCCAAAGCCAACTATGGTCGCAAGTTCCGTCGTTACCAATAGAGTTCAATTGAAATTGCGATCATAGTTTGATAACGATGCTTTCGGGAAACGCACTCCTGTTTAGCACTGACTTGCATCGGATCACTTGAGATGTTGCTCCCCTGTGTCAGGTGACCTCAGGGGGCGGGGCATTCTCATTCTACAGAGCGTTTGATTGGGCGAAGAAAACTGCAGACAACATGAGTCATCGATATTCTAGGTCAGTTTTCCAGGAAGAGAGAAACTTGTTTGTACATTTAAATGCTGAAAGTAAATTAAGAAGACAACTTTTAGGAGGATAGCAGCATGTAGATGAGCTCAGAGATTCAGACATGGACTAAAGGTCACAAACCTCACATTTTGATTTAATGTGGCCTTTAAGAGTGTTAGTAAGAAGCTACACAGAAATTATTTAGTTAAATAAAAAATAATAATAATAAATGTGAGAGAATTGTTATATGCCCGTTCGCCATGAATTATAATGATAGTGATTTGTTTTTCTTGTAAAAATCTATATTTGATGGTAAAAGTATATTGCTGTTAGGCTTTATGACGAAGGTCACATGAACAAACAGGAAAACATTGCATCCGCTCGTCGGAGAAGGAGTTTACGCCGATATCTATGGACTTTTAAGGTAATCAATTTTATCGTTGCCATTTTATTCGATTTATATATTTAAAATGTTGGTGAGAAAAGAAGATCTGCATATGCGATGGACATCGTTTTGCTCATCTTTGAAGGTATTTAGAGTAAAATGGCTCAATATTTAATGAAGTACATACAAAAGACCTGAACTGGAATAATTGAATGCATAATTTATTTAAAATATATATAAATAGTATGTATAAAAACTAGGGCTGTCAAAATTAACTGTTAAAATAATTAATGCCGCATTCGTACAGTATATGATCACACTATCATTCATTCAAGCGCTTTTAAACCATCATTCCAGTTATGTATCTTCTTAAGTAGAGACTTAAATGAGTTAAACTGTTAAATGAAGGCGTGTCAGATCCTCGTCAGGTCTTAAAGTGACAGCGCCCTAATAAACCTGCTGTCTATCATTAATGTTAATCAAACAACTAAAGGCAGAGAAAACCACTCGCTGCTCTTGACTGAATAACTTTTGTAGCTTTAATAAGGATTAATCTATATTCAATTTACCATTTATGTTTTTTTTCAATTTATTTAATCATTTATTTGACATGGACATTGCAATTAAACATAGTACAAAACTGTAACTGATGCTATGCAAAAAGAGTTTATAGCTATTGCTAATTTTCAACTGAAAACTGAAGTGTTTGATAAATGTATTCAATTTCTATCCCTCTTAGAGCAACCTGAAAATCTTAAAGCACTCTACAAGATTACATGCGTCAAAAACAATGAAAACAATCTACTTTTTTTGTGCATTTTATAGCAAGGCGGGTAAAACTCGACCGGTCTGACTGAGCCAATAGAAAAAATAGCGTTGAGAGCCCTGATATATTAAAGACACAGCTAAATGTGACATTTATTACAATGGGTTTATGTGAAGATTGTTCTTAAGTTCACTTAAATTCAAAGTTTATACATTTTCCAAAGCCTATTAAATGTTACAAAATTAATCTAATGATCAGTATTGGTTTCAGTGATACTGGGCATCATTCGTAAAAAAAAAAAAGCCATTAAACAAATATTTTAAATATGCGGTCTTTATATTGTTTCAACGTCATTTTTGCCAAAAGTATTACAAAAACGATTGGGCGCACTAATAAAAACCTTTTAACTGTATGTTACATTGAAATTATATAAAACGTACATAACATTTTACCAATTAACAGTTTTTATTGTCGTTTATATGATTTTTGGTGATTAGATGTGAAAGTATTACAATATCGATTGACAGCACCAATTAAAACCTTTTAACTGTATCATATGCAACATTGAAATGATATATAGTAGCATAAATAACATTTGAGCAATTAACAGTTTTTATTGTAGCAATTAAAAAAAAAAAAACATTTTCTTGTGAACCTTTGCGCGTCCCGGGAAATGTAATGCGCGCTCCCGTCTGCATGTAACGCGCACTCAAAAAGTCCGTAAGACGGTCATCAGTTTAAACAGCATCTCACGAAACCTCTTCACTGTCAGTAAAGCCTCGAGTAAAGTGCGAACGAGGCGATATTTCCAGTCAAACGCGTTGGAATTTTTCTATTTTTCGTCATTTTCCCTCATTTCACGAATCCAACAAAAAGCGCAAGCAATCCATCAGTGCCAAATCCACTGATAATCGATGCGCTGCTCGTGTCCTGTACAATAATCATTGTATGAGCACAATTGGAATCAATAGCCTACCTAAATTATGAGCAGTCAATCTCTACGTTTCCCTCCGTGAAGTATTTGCTCATCCTAAAGGTTAAAAATAGCAGATTTGAGCCCCTGCCGTGTCACGTGCACGCGCTTTGATTATCGATGAGAACAGCGATCTGATCAATCCCACGCGCGGGTTCTGATCCATAAAAAGAGCAACAGAGGAAATAAATCAGTTTCATCAGGGATTTTCCATGAAAACTATACCAGCACATTGATTAATAACAGTCCATCCTTACCCAAACATTGGTGCCTGATAAAGGAGCGTGATTCTGCGTGATTGGCTCATTTTCTAAATTTTTTTTTTTTTTATCACTTCAAACTCTAATCAAACTTAAACTAAACAATCTAAGTAATAATACACTGAACTGTATTCGGAGAATTAAAAAAAATATTAAACGCGCATTGGATAAATCCTCCATGCAGCACCCATTGCGCACAGTGATTTGCACATTTCTGTTGAGTTGGAGACAAATATATGACTTTGATCGAGTTGTTTTTGTTAGAGGTCTGTGATCGTGATGTATCACTAATACAACCGTGAACAAGAGAGTAAATACCGTCCATCAAATCAGATGGAGAATCAGTTCATACACACTTTCGCGTCAGGAAACATAAAAACACTTTATTTTATTATACAGGTATCCAACCTGTGCTGACGCTTTTGCATTATTTACTGCAGATGCATAAAGTCCAACTGACCATCTAGATGTGGAAATGGTTACATAATTAGTCCATCCAGTGTGTCTGGATTGAATGCGTCGCGTTAGACTGGCTCAAGTTCAGTGCGCAAACGCTTTTACGCGCAACTCAAACGCCAATGAATTCAGCCAAATGCGTTTCTTTTAAACCTGATTTGTTTGATCGGATAAGTAAATGTTCTAGTCAAAAATTTCCAGAACAATTCAAATTGGTTTGTGCGTAAATCCCGCTTTGATTGACTTCAGTTGGCGCGTTTTCCAGCTCCCCTCTGATTGCGCGCTCTGAAAACGATGTAAATGAACCCTGCTGAATGAAGTCTTTAAGTTTCTTACATGCTTGAGTGAGTTATGAAATCAAAAGCGCGTGAAATCTCCATGGAGCGTCAAGTTCAACATCTCAATCCACAGTGATCTTCGTTTTCCCGCTGCTTGCAATCGATTTCAGCTTCAGCGGAGCATTTAAAAAAAAATCATATTTTTTTCTGAGCGGGTTGTTTCGTCAGCCTTGTGTTTATTGCACGTGCGCGTTCGTCTGTTTGCTTATGCATGCTTCGGCTCTTGTGTTATGAAGCAAATCTGTGGGAATGTTGAGTGAATAACACGCAGTAAACGCAGAGTTTTTCCTACCTGATCTCAGTCGCTGCTGTTGCTCTCCGGGTCCGTTCGCTCGCGCAGCTGGACGTCTGAGGACATGATGCTGGACCTCGGAGATCTGCTCGTGGGTGATCGCGAAGTGAGGAGTGGAAATGAGGAGTAGGAGAGCAGGAGGGGAGGGGAGGAGACCTTTACAGCATCATTCTCACATCATCAACACAATATCTCGTGCTGTGTTTACGAGAAATGCGTTATGATGCATCAGGCTCGGGGTTTTATAGTCGGGAAATGG
>CM060594.1:42333681-42398681 GCA_030578255.1 Tiaroga cobitis
CCACATCCAGTGCCCTACGCAAGACTCTCAGACCCCCCATGCTGGGGCGGAAGACCTGCGTAGAGGGAGAACCTGCTGTTCCACATACCCACGCAGTGAACTCTTGAATAACACTGGGAAGCGTGCCTCTCCAGGGGAGAGGGACGCTGCGGAGCCACATCCTGCCCGAAGGGAGGTACCATGTGGAGAATACACATATGGACTGGCCGGTTGGGGCAGTGCAACATATGGAATGTCACTGGGGTGGCTCCACCTAAGGAGGGGGAGGCTACACCAGACAGTGACAGCAGAGCGAGCTCTGCCAAGGGAAGACACGGGCTCACCGCAGGGAGCTGATCGTGGAAAAATACTCATACGGAATCGCCGCAGGGATCACACATACGGAACCCAGCCTAGCACAAGTTACACAAGCATACGAGCACTAGGCCTGGCGTCGGACGCTCCGCAACGTCCAACTGCCGAAGGGGTGTGGAGGAACTCACAGGGTTCGCCTGGGGGGGAACTAGACTGGAGCAAAAGAGCGCACGTATCCGCTCCGTAGAGGTGAGTGGCGCAGCAAGCCGACACTAGAGCGGGAACTTCGGTGTTACCGGCTGGTTGAAACGAGTACACAGGGAGAAACCGGCTCAACACGTAGGCTATAGAACCTAGCGAACGTGTTAGGTGTCGCCCAGCCCGCAGCTCTACAGATATCTGTCAGCGAGGCGCCGTGTGCCAGCGCCCAAGAAGAAGCGACACTCCTAGTGGAGTGGGCTCTCAACCCAGGCGGGCAAGGCACGCCTTGGGCTTCGTAAGCCAAGGCGATAGCATCCACTATCCAGTGGGCCATCCTCTGCTTAGAGACTGCCTTTCCCTTCTGCTGGCCTCCGTAACAGACGAAGAGCTGGTCTGAGGTCCTGAGGCTTTGCGTTCTGTCCACGTACAAACGCAGAGCGCGGACGGGACAGAGAAAAGCCAGGGCTGGGTCTGCCTCCTCCAAAGGCAGCGCTTGCAGGTTCACCACCTGGTCCCGGAAGGGAGTGGTAGGAACCTTGGGCACGTATCCGGGCCGGGGTCTCAGGATCACGTGAGAGTTATCCGGGCCGAATTCCAGGCACAATTCGTCGACCGAAAATGCATGTAGGTCCCCTACCCTCTTGATAGAGGCCAATGCAACCAGGAGAACTGTCTTACAGGACAAGATTTTTAACTCAGCCGATTGCAGAGGATCAAAGGGTGGTCTCTGAAGTGGCGAAATGACCAGAGATAAATCCCAAGAGGGTATAGAGAGCGGGCGAGGAGGATTCAGTCTCCTCTCTCCCCTCAGGAACCTAACGATCAGGTCGTGCTTCCCCAAGGACTTACCATCAACAGCATCGTGATGTGCGGCAATAGCGGCAACATACACTTTAAGGGTGGAGGGAGACAGCCTTCGCTCCAACCCATCTTGCAGGAAGGAAAGCACGGCTCTGATCGAGCATGATCGGGGGTTCTCTTCGTGAGAAGAACACCATTCAACGAATAGGTTCCACTTCAACGCATAGAGGCTCCTCGTAGAGGGGGCTCTAGCGGAAGTGATGGTGTCAACTACCGCTGGGGGTAGGTCACCTAGAACCTCCGCGTCCCATCTAGGGACTAGACATGGAGCTTCCAGAGGTCTGGACGCGGGTGCCACAGGGTGCCCCGTCTCTGAGAGAGCAGGTCCTCTCTCAGAGGGATGGGCCAGGGAGGGGCTGTCGCGAGGAGCACTAGTTCCGGGAACCAGGTCCGGTTGGGCCAATACGGCACAACTAACAAGACCTGCTCCTCGTCCTCCCTGACTTTGCACAAGGTCTGTGCCAGAAGGCTCACTGGGGGAAACGCATACTTGCGAAGACCCCGGGGGCAGCTGTGTGCCAGAGCATCCGTGCCGAGGGTCCCCTCGGTCAGGGAATAGAACAACTGGCAGTGAGACGTGTCCGGGGCGGCAAACAGATCTATCTGTGCGGTCCCGAAGCGCCTGAAAATCAGCTGGACCACCTGGGGATGGAGTCGCCATTCTCCCAGTAGCACCTGCTGCCGTGAAAGCTCGTCGGCTGCACGGTTGAGCAGGCCCGGAATGTAAACGGCACGAAGCGACCTCAGATGCTTCTGACTCCAAAGGAGGAGATGGCGGGCGAGTTGTGACATGCGGCGGGAGCGTAGACCACCCTGACGGTTGATGTACGCAACGGTCGCAGTGTTGTCCGTACGGACCAGTACATGCTTGCCTTGTAGCGACGTTTTGAAGCGGCCTAGCGCAAGATGTACTGCTAACAACTCGAGGCAGTTGATGTGCCAATGCAGTTGAGGCCCCGTCCACAGACCTGAAGCTGCATGCCCGTTGTACGTGGCCCCCCAGCCGGTGATAGAGGCATCCGTGGAGACCACAGAGTGCCTGGACACTTGTTCTAGGGGAACACCTGCCCGCAGGAATGAAGGGTCCGACCACAAGCTGAGAGTTTGGCGACAGTGCGGGGTCACTGGAACCCGGCACGAGCCGCTCTGCCACGCCCATCTCGGGACTCGATCGTGAAGCCAGTGTTGGAGCGGTCTCATATGAAGCAATCCGAGCGGCGTTACCGCGGCTGCAGATGCCATATGCCCCAGGAGCCTCTGAAATAGTTTCAGTGGAGCCGCTGTTCTGCGTCTGAGCGTACTCACGCAGTTCAACACTGACTGGACGCGGGCCTCGGTGAGACGTGCTGTCATGTTGATCGAGTCCAACTCCATACCGAGAAAAGAGATCCTCTGCCCGGGGGTGAGTTTGCTCTTCTCCCAGTTGACCCGAAGCCCTAGGTGGCTGAGGTGACTGAGCACCATATCCCTGTGTTCGCACAACTGCTCTCTCGACTGGGCGAGAATAAGCCAGTCGTCGAGATAGTTGAGAATGCGAACACCACGCTCGCACATGGGAGCAATGGCCGCCTCCGCAACTTTCGTGAAGACGCGGGGCGACAGGGCCAGCCCGAAGGGTAAGACTTTGTACTGATATGTCCGTCCCTCGAACGCAAAGCGAAGAAACGGTCTGTGTCGAGGGAGAATCGAGACATGAAAGTACGCGTCCTTCAGGTCGATGGCTGCAAACCAATCTTGGGGACGGATGCATTTGAAAATGCGTTTCTGCGTAAGCATCTTGAATGGCAGCCTGTGAAGGGACCGATTCAGGACGCGCAGGTCCAAGATTGGCCGTAACCCACCTCCTTTCTTGGGTACAATGAAGTACGGGCTGTAGAAGCCGGTCTTCATATCGGCTGGAGGGACCGGCTCGATTGCGTCCTTCGCCAGTAGGACTGCAATCTCCGCTCTGAGAACAGGGGCACTGTCCGCCAGAACACGGGTGAACAGGATGCCCCTGAAAACAGGGGGGCGCCGGGCGAACTGAATCGCATAGCCGAGTCTGACAGTACGGATGAGCCAGCGAGACGGACTGGGAAGCGTTAGCCAAGCTCCCAGAGACCGAGCAAGCGGGACCAACGGCACCACAGACGTACCCGGAGTGGGGCAGCGTGACGGAATGCAGGGACCCGACTCGGGCGGCATAGCGGCCCGGAGTGGGGTCTGAACGTGTGGTGCAAGACGTATCTGCTTCCGCCGGAGGGCAGAGTGAGTGTGCGGAGGCGACAGTGCGTCCAGGACACAGCCACTGCTGCCCGCTGGCGATGGAAGAGGGGCTCGGGAGTGACAAGGCATAGCGTCGTCGACTGCCAAGCGCGCCCTCTTGGGGCCCAGAGGTGTCAGAAATTGCTCTTTCTTTGAAAAGGCGGAACAAAAAGAAAAGGAAACAAAGGATTCTCCACCCGGCCCTCCACCGGGGGAAGGAGTGGCACGTCCGCCATCTCCTGAAGAGCAACTTGATCCACCTCTGGGCCGCCCGTCTCAGGGATGTTTGCACCGGCGCTTGCCTCCTGGCTTGGCAGCGGCCTGGACGGGCGGGGTCGACTTCCTGCGGCTTGCTGCCCGCTGAGGCCTGGATGATGGCTGCTGCTGGGGCTTAGCGGGAGCGGAGGACGCCGCAGGAGGCCGACCTCGGCGACGAGTAGACGGAGGAGCTGCGGCCGGCGGGCGAGAGGGAGCAGCAGCGGTCCGCCGGGGCAGGATGTGTCGGATGGCCTCCGTCTGCTTCTGTGCGGCCGAGAACTGCTGGGCAAAGCTCTCGACCGCGTCGCCAAACAACCCAACCTGGGAGAGAGGGGCATCCAGGAACCGGTACTTATCGGTGTCCCTCATGTCCGGCAGGTTGAGCCAAAGGTGGCGCTCCTGGACCACCAAGGTGGACATCGCCTGACCGACTGAACGTGCGGTTTCCTTCGTCGCCCGGAGGGCGAGGTCGGTTGCCACACGGAGCTCCCGGAGGAGCTCTGGGTCAGAACCACCCTCGTTCATGTCCATGAGCGCCTGGGCCTGGTGGACCTGCAAGAGCGCCATGGCATGAAGAGCGGAAGCAGCCTGTCCACAGGCCTTGTAAGCCCTCGCCGTTAGACCGGACGAGAACTTACAGGCCTTGGAGGAGGAGGCGGACGCCGGACACAACTGCATCGCGACAGCCCGCTCCACTGGGGGGATCCCCACATACCCCTTACCTGCCCCGCCGTCGAGGGTGGCGAGGGGAGAGGAGCCACTAGGACGGCTTCGGGCACTATACGGTGCCTTCCACGTCCTAGAAAGCTCCTCATGCACCTCCGGAAAAAAAGGTACCGGGGCGGCGCACTGAGAACCAGCACGGCCCGCCCCGAGAAACCAATCGTCCAGCCGAGAAGGTTCGGGACGTGGTGGAGGATTCCATGCAAGCCCGACCTTCTCGGCGGCCCGGGAAACCATAGCGGCCCATTCTGGATCCGGCTCGGACAACGCTACACACCCCGAAGGGGGCAACGCAGCCGAGTCGTCATCTCCAGATGACCGCTCCCCCTCCAATGCTGCGATCGACATCTGATCGTCAGCTGGTGCCCCAAAAGAAACGACTGGTCGTTCCGGAGAAGGACCGAGCCGTTCGCAAAGGGGCGCCGATGGCAACAGCACATGAGAGGCGTGAGGGGCCCGCGGAGATTGCCTCGGTGGGGAAGCCCTCACGGTAATCCTCAGATCACCCTGGTCATGCGCCGAAGTAGGCCTATTCTGCGGGGCAGAATAAGCACTAGATCGGTGCATAGGCGAGGGGACTGCACCTCCCTTGAGGTAAGCGAGTCTCGATCTAAGTGCTGTGATAGTCATATTCCCGCAATGGGAACATGAACTATCCACAAAAGCTGCTTCAGCGTGCCGAATGCCCAAACACGAGATGCAGCTATTGTGGCCATCTGCTGGCGCCAGGGAACGACGGCATCCAGAAACGCACAAGTGGAATGACATCTTGAAAAAGACGCAGGGTCCGCTTGTGTTGCTCTTTTAGTAAAATAAAAAAAAAGGAAATTACTCTCACAGTGCTGAGGCGCCCAGGGGTAGCCACTGTGTGGACACACACACACACACACACACACACACACACAAACAAACAATAGTGCTGTGAGAACAGCAGTTGAGAGCTGCACTGCTCGCGGCCACCGCTGATCGCGCCGTCACACCAACACTGGAACAGAGAGATCTTCCTTGAAGTCTTCAAAGGCGTTGAATCTTTAGACATCAGTCACAGGAAACTCGCGCTCCGAAATGAAAGACGGTGGGTGCTCGCGCCCGCTTCCTGTTTTATACCCGCGCTGCGGGGCGGGGGCGCGTGACGCGTTCACGCACGCCAACGTTCACTGGCTTGTTCTTAGATACTCGAAGTTGATAGGGCTCCCTGAAGTGATCCCCTAACGTCGTCACGTCGAACGTGAGCGACTGAAGGGGAACTGCAAATATTATAGTGCATTTTAACTTTGGTTACAATTATTAATGAAAAGCCATTATAACATATTAATATACCTTTATAATGCATTATACATAAAATCTTCAAGTAAAGTGTTACTAAATTCTTAATGTATATATACACACAATACCATTCAAAAGTTTGTCGGTAAAAATTAGGCTCTTCTGCTCACCAAGGTTGCATTTATTTGATCAAAAATACAGTAAAAATAGTGAAATGTTATTCGAATTTAAAATATCTGTTTTCTATGTGAATATATATTAAAATGTAATTTATTCCTGTGATTAAAGCTGAATTTTCAGCATCATTACTCCAGTCTTCAGTGTCACATGATCCTACTCTAATATAAGGGATGATTATCAATGTTGAGAACAGTTGCGTTTTATTACAGTAAGAAAATGTTAGATTTCACACCTTTTTCAGAATTGTTTTATGAATAAAAAAGTTTAAAAGAAAATTAATTTGAAATAATATTTTTGTAACAATGTCAAATATTTACCGTCAGTTTATTAACAGTCAGTTTAGTGCATCCTTACTTAATACAAGTATTCATTTTTAGTCATATGTATATATGTTTTGTCTTAGGTAACATGTAAGTGCACATACAGTAAAATAAACCACAACCATATATATATATATATATTACACTTACATATAAGAAAATACTGGTAATATAAGGTAACTACAGGGGCTAAGGTTAGATTAAGCCGGTATAGATTCAGGGTTAGTACCTAGTTATAACCCAGGTATTGTAATTGCTATAATAAGTATAGAGTATGGGGAACGGGACGGTATAAGTGCTACCATATCAATATACATCACATAAAAAATTAAGGTAACACTTTATTTTACAGTGTCATTGTTACAATAGTAATGACAGTAAATCATGCATAATTACATGCAACTAAACCAAACCCTATAGTAAGTACATGTAGTTACTTAATATTATTCAGCACTTAAATGTATAATTAGTGTAACAAAGACACCTTGATATAAAGTGTAACCAAAATGTATCTAAAAATGTTTCTGCCACTTTCTCCAGGAGCTACTGAGATGCCGTTCAGATTCATGCAGTCTTGAGTGTGTATTGCATCATTTTGTGCCGCTGAACGAAACTCCCACAATCCTTTAAGGCAAAAAGTTGCTGTTTCAACAAACCACTGTTAGTATTCAATATTCATAAAAAACTACAGTAAATCATGGTGAACGTCCTTCTCAGAGGAAACAGCAGCTCCTGTTCTTCCTGTCAGTGTGTGTGTGTGTGTTCATGGCTTTATATCATGAGAGAAGTGCATGTTGACAGTGAATAAACAGGGAGGCGTGACATTGCTCTACTTTCCTCTTGTTAAGTGATTCTGCTCTTCGTAACCTCCAGCGATGTGTCCGTTTGTTAGGTGTTGAGTGATGTGTGTGTGATAACGTGTGTTTGTTTCCTCATGACACAGGCCTCCAGCTGTCTCTGACCCACAATCCCACTGGATAAACATGGAAACAAACGCTGATCGGAGAGAGGAAGAGCGACGTTAAGTGTTTGTGAGTAACAAGTTCACTTATAAATGTTGTTTAATTATATAGCAGAAGATCAAATCTAATGGATTGATTGTAAATAAACGCATCCAAAACGCATGAAAAATATGCAAAAATGCATCACAGCTTCCACAAAATATAAATAATAATTGAATCCAAAATAAAAGTTTGTGTTTATATAATATATGTGTGTGTAATTATTTTGTGTATATATAGCTAAATACACACACACATGCATGCATATATTTAAGAAAAATGTGTTATTTATTTATTAATTTATTTATTATGTATAAATATATATATACAGTATATAGATGCAACTATTTCTTATATATATGGATATGTGTGTGTATTTACATATACAAAATAATTACACACACATATATTATAACACAAACTTTTATTTTGGATTCAATTATTTTTATTTTTTGTGGAAGCTGTGATGCATTTTTGCATATTTTTCATCTTTGATGAATAGAAAGTAAAAAAAAACGCATTTATTTTAAACATAAATCTTTTGTAGCATTACATACTGTCACTTTTGATCTATTTAATACGTCATTGCTGAATAACAGTATTCATTTCATTAAAGAAAATCCTACTTACCTCAATTTTTGAATTATCACGGTTTCCATAAAAATCTGAACACTGATAATAATCATAACTGTTTCTTGAGCATCAGATCCTCATATTAGAGTGATTTCTGAAGGATCATGTGACACTGAAGACTGGAGTAATGATGCTGAAAATTCAGCTTTGATCACAGGAATAAATTACACTTTACTGTATATTCACATAGAAAACAGATGATTTACATTGTAATAATATTTCACAGTTTTTACTGTATTTTGCACATAAATGCCGTGGTGAGCAGAAGAGGCTTCTTTTAAAACGTTAAAAAATCATAATTATTCCAATCTCTTGGCCGGTAGTGTGTCTACACTGTGTGTGTGTGTGCGTGTGTGTGTGTGTGTGTGTGTGTGTGTGTGTGTGTGTGTGTGTGTGTGTGTGATGGGTAGGTTTAGGGGCCGGGTTAGTGTGTGTGTGTGATGGGTTAGTTTAGGGGTCAGGTTAGTGTGTGATGGGTAGGTTTAGGGGTCGGGTTAGTGTGTGTGTATGTGTGTGTGTGTGTGTGATGGGTAGGTTTAGGAGTCGGGTTAGTGTGTGTGTGTGTGATGGGTAGGTTTAGGGTAGGGGTCGGGTTAGTGTGTGTGTGTGTGTGTGTGTGTGTGTGCATGTGTATGTGTGTATGTGTGTGTGATGGGTAGGTTTAGGGGTCGGGTTAGTGTGTGTGATGGGTAGGTTTAGGGGTCGGGTTAGTGTGTGTGATGGGTAGGTTTAGGGGTCGGGTTAGTGTGTGTGATGGGTAGGTTTAGGGGTCGGGTTAGTGTGTGTGTGTGTGTGTGTGTGTGTGTGATGGGTTTGGTTTTGGGGTCGGGTTAGTGTGTGTGTGTGTGTGTGTGTGATGGGTAGGTTTAGTGTAAGAGGAGAGAATATACAGTTTGTACAGTATAAAAACCTTTACGTCTACGGAGAGTCCCCATTTAGATTGCTAAGTAAACGTGTGTGTGTGTGTGTGTGTGCGTGTTTGTGTGAACATCTTAAGCCGCTGCTTTAGCAACATGAGCACACGGAGGTGTTTATCAGGAGACCACAAACACACACACACACACTAGAGTACGTGTGTAAAGGCTCATTGTTTCAGGCCTCTCATGTTCCATTAGTGTTGCCATTGTTTCTGCCAAAGTGAAGCTGCCTGTGTGCATCAGGGACACAAACTACAGCTCCCCAGATCCATCTGAACATGTTAATTGAGCAGAATGTTGATTTCAGAGCCGAATGAGGTTGTTTTTCAGGAGTGACCGGGATAATGAGGGACGACCGCTGGGTTTGTGGGACCCCGGAGCCTCACTGACACATTTATTATAGTTAACTAAGCCCAAAACCTTAAAAACATGTTTGTTCCTTGAAATAAAATAAACGTTAACTGAAATAAATTTTCTTAGGTTTTCCTGCTTGAATGTTGATTATTCTCCTCATATTCTCCATTGTTGCGGCTCCTCTCTTCCCAGTCTGTCAGTAACGCTCTGTTTACTTCCTGTCTCTATGAAGCCCCTCCTTCTGAAAAGCACACTGTGCTCTGATTGGTCGACTGGAGCAGTGTGTTGTGATTGGTCAGGCGCTTCGAGTGTGTTTGGGAAATGTCCCGCCCCTTACCATAACTGCCAGTTTAACACACTACTAACTAACTCAACCAGGCCCCGCCCCTTTATTCTGCGCATTAATTATTATAATGAGGAATATTGTGATGTGTTCGTTCCCGGACGAAAACTGATTTTGCTCAAATACATTCAATTAAACATGCAATTTCAAGGTAGAAAGACTCAAATAGTATTTTCTTGTAAAACATACTCCAGTAATAAACTTAGAAAAATATATTTTTCCCAGTGCATAAGCACACAGTAATTATCAACCGTTTATAAAACGGATAGTTCCGGTCCTTGATTCTGATTGGTTGAGCCGCGTTCAAAGCCGTTGTAAATTACTCAACAAACACACACTGTGAGCGCATTACATAAGTGTTACACACACACACACACACACACACACACCTGTGAGCGCATTACATAAGTGTTACACACACACACACACACACACACAACTGTGAGCGCATTACATAAGTGTTACACACACACACACACACACAACTGTGAGCGCATTACATTAGTGTTACACACACACACACACACACACCTGTGAGCGCATTACATTAGTGTTACACACACACCTGTGAGCGTATTACATTAGTGTTACACACACACACACACACACATGTGAGTGCATTACATTAGTGTCACACACACACACACCTGTGAGCGCATTACATTAATGTTACACACACACACACCTGTGAGCGCATTACATTAGTGTTACACACACACACACACACACACACCTGTGAGCGCATTACATTAGTGTTACACACACACACACACACCTGTGAGCGCATTACATTAGTGTTACACACACACACACACACCTGTGAGCGCATTACATTAGTTACACACACACACACACACACACACACACACCTGTGAGCGCATTACATTAGTGTTACACACACACACACACACCTGTGAGCGCATTACATTAGTGTTACACACACACACACACACACCTGTGAGCGCATTACATTAGTGTTACACACACACACACCTGTGAGCGTATTACATTAGTGTTACACACACACACACACACATGTGAGTGCATTACATTAGTGTCACACACACACACACCTGTGAGCGCATTACATTAATGTTACACACACACACCTGTGAGCGCATTACATTAGTGTTACACACACACACACACCTGTGAGCGCATTACATTAGTGTTACACACACACACACACCTGTGAGCGCATTACATTAGTGTTTCTCTTAATATATAATGAATACATAATGAATTTCTCTTATTCTTGAGTTTCCTGCTGTTGTTTGTGAGGAAACTCTTATCCGACAGATGATGTTTCTGTCAGATATTAAATCATAAGCACGACAGCGTCTGAAACTGGACGTCTGTTGAACGTGAGCTGGAATATGGATAATAATACTGTGATGTCTCCAGTTTCCCACAATGCACCGCGGCATCATTAAATAATGTGGATTGCCCACATACCGTGCTTTTATTCAGGCTGCTGTTGTTATTATGAGCTCATCTTTTACTAATGTGTTTTGATGCTTGTCCGGTTATCCGTGTCTGTGTTTGGTGATTATTATGGGGTGTGTGGCGTATTTCCTCAGTGCGCTGACGGCTCGCTCCCAGTGTAGTTCGTGTATGAAGCATCTTCAAGTCAGAAGTGAAATCTATTTATTTATTCATTATCAACAGAAGAGTCTCACAGGGGCTATATTGTCTATACCTTACACTGATAGTGTGTGTGTGTGTGTGTGTGTGTGAGTGCCTGTGTGTGTGTGAGTGCCTGTGTGTGTGTGTGTGCGTGTGCGTGTATGTATAAGTGTGTGTATGTGTGTGTAAGACCCTGCCATGTAACAAATGGAGTGAGTTAATGTCCACTCAGTGCGTCCAGAAGCTCCTCAGAGAACTCAGATGAAGAGGAATTAGACAGCGATGCTGTGAGTAATTAGATGAAGTGATAGAGAGATGGAGTGAGAGTTATTCATCTTACACTCCTGCAGTCTCTGTATGTGTGTGTGTGTGTGTGTGTGTGTGTGTGTGTGTATGAATGAATGTTTGAGTGTGGGTGTGGGTGTGAGTGTGTATGTGTGTGGGTATATGAATGTGTGTGTGTATATGTGTGTGTGTGTGAGTGTGTGTGTGTGTATATATGAGTGTGTGTGTATGTGTGTGTGTGTATATGAATATGTGTGTGTGGGTGTATGTGTGTGTGTAACTTTGTTGTTACTTTGTATATGAATAAGTGTGTGTGTGTGTGTATAAGTATGTATGATTGAGTGAGTGTGTTTTTGTGAAACATTTCTCTTCAAAAATGATCTGAGCTGCTATTCACATGAATTGTATGAGCATCCACTGCCTCATCTGTCCATTTAGGAGTGTAAAGATGATGATACACGGGGACTCTTCTAGAGCGATGTTGCTGGGCACTCTACCTTTGAGGATGGGCAGCAGATCTCTATCTGGATCATTCAGATCGGCCGTGGGCCCTGCGTCTCAGCTCGTTGTATCATCACCTTAAGAGCAACATCTGAGCACAAAACTCCAGAAGTGTGTTTGCTCTGCACACAGAAATAGAAGCCTGTTTAAACTCTCATTTAAGCTGACAGACCAGAAAGAGAAGGAGAACTTGTTAGTGTGTCTTCTCAGGGAAAGTTCACTGGTTAATTAAACCGCGTTGACAGTGTGGAGAGTAAAAACACTTCAGTGAGTTGGGTTGAATCTCCAGACGTGTGTGTTTTAATGTTCAGATTCAGCATCACACAGCAGTGAACCGTCTCCAGCTGACCTCGTTCATGCTGGAATCTTAATTAACTGCACAAACGTCCAGATTTATGACTCCGCTTTAATTACTCGACACTGTCGGTCTCGGGTTAAAGGTCACGCTCTACATCTGAGCCTTTTCATTCTGTCCGACTTATGATAGTTTTGTCCAGATGCTAGTGAGCTGTTCAGTCGATCGGTGCATTTATTACAATAAAGTGGACCTCTTGTGCTGAATAAGTAGAAATGCATTACAAGTAATTCATGTTGGTCGGATGCTAGCAGCATAACAGATTTCATCCAGTGTCAGTCAATGTTGGCCATAAATATTGATATTTTATTCAATATCAATAGAAGAAGTTCGTTTTACCTATATTTTTATTTAGGAATTGGTCACATGTCGACAAGTCATCCAATAACTGACTAATTAAAGAGGTTGACCAGTTTTTATAAATATTTTGTATCAAATATTTTTATCCTATTTTCTTTTTGTTCAAAATTTTTTTTACCAGAGATGCTATAAAAATAATGATCTATCAATTAGCATTGTGTGTTTTACATCGTTGTTATTGTTAAGTAAAACTAAAAGTATTAATTAACCATTTTTAGCAATTTAAATAAAATTAAATTCATGAAAAACTTAAAGTTAAAAAATGTTAACAAAAATAAAAAAAATTCCTTTGGCAACTAAATCGATTTAAGGTGTATTACTGAAATTAAAACTGGAATTAAAATAAATGAAAGCTAAATAGAAATATTAAACAAAAACTGATAAAAATGACAAAAGTTCATGACAAAATTAGTAAAACTTGAACTAAAATTTAAAAGAAAACTGAAAATGCAAAAGAAAAGGCTAATTCTAAATATTAATAATTCTAACAGTATAAAAATAATGCTAAAATAAAACTGGTGCTTTATCGGTTAGATATTTCACAGTAAAATGCATTTTTGTTATATTAAAAAAATTATATAAAGTTATACTACATTTTTTTTTTGATGATCTTAAAGCTTTTTCTGACTAAGCGCAAAGGTTTGTCTTGAGGTCACTCACTGCATTATTGTTTTTGAAGGCAAAAACAAGTGTGATGTGAGAAACGTCTGATCAGGTGACATGACTATTTGTTCATGCAACCCAGCAGAGAATTGATTTTGTACTTTTCCGAATCCCGTGTCACACACAGCATATTTCTGACAAGCATCTTTGTTCCGGTGTAGAGGAGAGCGTTCATCCGTCCTCGAAGTTTCAGGCATTGGGAAGCAAAATTATTCGTGTCTGTGTGAGACAGACTAATCAGAGAGCAGAGCGGGTCTCAATGGGAGCCAATCACAGCGCAGACGCCTGTGTGTGTGTGTGTGTGTCCACTGACCGTCCAGTGAGTTTGAGAAGTGAACTCGTCTGAGGTCATGCAGTAATGAAGCGCTGGTGATTCACGGATCTTAATTGCAGCACAGATCAGGTTTTCGAGCTAAAGGGAAATTAGTGTGTGTGTGTGTGGGGGACACTGAAGCTAAAGCTAAAGCTGCTTCTACAATCTCTCACCCTTTAATCAAAGCTTAACCCTGTGTTAACAGATACACCTGGAAGATTACCAGTATTCCCATTCCCGTTCCTCAAACCCCATCTCTGCTCATGCCGCGCAAATCTGGTAAACATCTACAGTAATATAATGAAATATATGTTGTTTGTGCATGCATTATGGTACTTTAACACTGTAAAGCCAATGAAATAATAGTCTGAAAATAATTTTTTGGGGTGAAACAGTTCATTGAACCTTTAGACAAAATATTAACAAAGTTTGCATATATAGTATAAAATATATATATTTGTGCCAAAAACGTTTCTTGGCATTAGAATCCAGCAGGAATACTTCACTTATTTTATTACTGGATGAATCAATCTTTTGTATGAACGATTCAATGACTCACTCATAAAGGCTTCACTTGTTTCATTACTGGATGAATCAATGAATCTCTTGAATGAACGATTCAATGACTCACTCATAAAGGCTTCACTTGTTTCATTACTGGATGAACCAATGAATCTCTTGAATGAACGATTCAATGACTCACTCATAAAGGCTTCACTTGTTTCATTACTGGATGAACCAATGAATCTCTTGAATGAACGATTCAATGACTCACTCATAAAGGCTTCACTTGTTTCATTACTGGATGAATCAATGAATCTCTTGAATGAACGATTCAATGACTCACTCATAAAGGCTTCACTTATTTAATTACTGGATGAATCAGGTTTTTTTTTTTTACGAATCTCTTGTATTAATTATTCAAAGACTCAATTGTAAAGATTTCTCTTGTTTCATTTCTAGATGAATCAGCGATTTTCAAAAAATCCCTTGAATGAATGATTCAATGACTCACTCATAATGATTTCGCTTGTTTCATAACTGGATGAATGAGACTTTTTAAACGAATCTCTTGAATGATTCAATGACACATTTTTAACATTTTAACTGGTTTAACAAAGTAATTGATACAATCTTTACTTGAAGCGTCAAGTTACTTTAAAAAGGTGATTTGCTCTATTTTGATCACTACTGTAGACATCAGTGTTTATATCTGAACTATAAACTTGTATCCTAATATTTCTGTGATAATGTGAATTATTATAACACAGAAATGATGATACTGTGTGTTTGAAAAGACTGTTAGTGAAGCTGTTTCAGACTGTACATGACGCCTCTCTCTGGATCAGAACACAGATCTGAATCAGTGTGATCGTACTAAAGCTTTAATAGACAGAGCCGAATCACTGTCATTTAGAGATCATGTGTGTGTTTGAATCGAGATTAAACAAACTACAAACACACGAGATCTGACTGAAAAACACCTGCGTCTGTGGCTGTCGCCGGGAATCGTGTCATGTGATCTCGTTCAGATCTCAGTGTTCGTGTGGTCATGAATTGTGAATTGCTTGTTAATGCACACGCTTCCATCCGTCTCTTCTGATCATCTGTGCCATCGTCGTCTCTCTCTCTCTCCGTAACAAAGTGTTTCTCTCTCTCTCTCTCTCTCGGTCCTCTTGTCTCTCTCTCTCTCTCTCTCTCTGTCCTCTTGTCTCCCTCTCTCTCTCTCGGTCCTCTTGTCTCCCTCTCTCTCTCTCGGTCCTCTTGTCTCCCTCTCTCTCTCTCGGTCCTCTTGTCTCCCTCTCTCTCTCTCGGTCCTCTTGTCTCCCTCTCTCTCTCTCGGTCCTCTTGTCTCTCTCTCTCTCTCTCGGTCCTCTTGTCTCCCTCTCTCTCTCTCGGTCCTCTTGTCTCCCTCTCTCTCTCTCGGTCCTCTTGTCTCCCTCTCTCTCTCTCGGTCCTCTTGTCTCTCTCTCTCTCTCTCTCGGTCCCCTTGTCTCTCTCTCTCTCTCTCTCTCTCTGTCCTCTTGTCTCCCTCTCTCTCTCTCGGTCCTCTTGTCTCTCTCTCTCTCTCTCTCGGTCCTCTTGTCTCTCTCTCTCTCTCTCTGTCCTCTTGTCTCCCTCTCTCTCTCTCGGTCCTCTTGTCTCTCTCTCTCTCTCTCTCGGTCCTCTTGTCTCTCTCTCTCTCTCTCTCTCGGTCCTCTTGTCTCTCTCTCTCTCTCTCTCTCTGTCCTCTTGTCTCCCTCTCTCTCTCTCTCTCGGTCCTCTTGTCTCTCTCTCTCTCTCTCGGTCCTCTTGTCTCTCTCTCTCTCTCTGTCCTCTTGTCTCTCTCTCTCTCTCTCTCTCTCTCTCTCTCTCGTTCCTCTTGTCTCTCTCTCTCTCTCTCTCTCTCTCTCTCTCTCTCTCTCTCGGTCCTCTTGTCTCTCTCTCTCTCTCTCTCTCTCTCTCGGTCCTCTTGTCTCTCTCTCTCTCTCTCTCGGTCCTCTTGTCTCTCTCTCTCTCTCTCGGTCCTCTTGTCTGTCTCTCTCTCTCTCTCTCTCTCGGTCCTCTTGTCTCTCTCTCTCTCTCTCGGTCCTCTTGTCTCTCTCTCTCTCTCTCTCTCTCTCTCGGTCCTCTTGTCTCTCTCTCTCTCTCTCTCGGTCCTCTTGTCTCTCTCTCTCTCTCTCGGTCCTCTTGTCTCTCTCTCTCTCTCTCTCTCGGTCCTCTTGTCTCTCTCTCTCTCTCTCTCTGTCCTCTTGTCTCTCTCTCTCTCTCTCTCTCGGTCCTCTTGTCTCTCTCTCTCTCTCTCTCTCTCGGTCCTCTTGTCTCTCTCTCTCTCTCTCTCGGTCCTCTTGTCTCTCTCTCTCTCTCTCTCTCTCAATTCAATTCAATTCAATTCAAATAGCTTTATTGGCATGGTGAAAGAAATCTTTACATTGCCAAAGCACTCATAACACTATACAATACAAACAAATAAATAAATAATTATAAATAAAAATTAAAATAAATTAATAATAATAATAATAAAAATCTTCAATCTTCTAGTATTTATCTCAGTGTCTCTAGGCGTACAGTTGGTAGCTCTGTCCTGCCGGAGGCTCTTTCTTCGTGACAGGACCTCACATATCTGGCAGCCAGGTTTGAGCTCGCTGGGCTTTCTCCTAGCAGGAGTGGGAGTTTGTCCATATTCGATTTTTGGGGGAAGTCCTTCTGGTAGGTTGTGAAAAGGGGATAGAAAGTGTCCCTAATGTTTTTATATTTGGGGCAGGATGTCAAGAAGTGTAGTTCTGTTTCCACCTGATTCTCTGTGCAGTGAGGGCACAGTCGCTCTTCCCTCGGCAGCCAGGTCTGCCTGTGTCGGCCTGTTTCGATGCTCAGACTGTGTTCACTGAGTCTGTACATGCTCAGGACTTTCCTCAGTTTAGGGTCGCACACTGTACTCAGGTATCCTGCCAATTCATATGTTCTGTTTAGGGCCAAATAGCATTCCAATTTACTCTGTTTGGCTGTCGCGTCTGTCCAATGTTTGACGTATTTTTCTTTTTGTGTTTTAATAATTTGGTTTGGTCTGGCTATGTTTTTATTGTCAGTTTGTGACGTCAGCTCTGAGACCAATCGGCCGAGGGCGTTCCTCTCTGGCTTCAGCTCTTGGTAGGTCAGGGCTTTGTGATGGAGGGTCTGTTCATCGCTATTTTTTAAGTGGGCATGGAATTTAATGGCTCTTTTTTGAATAGTTATTAAAAGTGGGTATAAACCTAATTCTGCTCTACAGGCATTATTTGGGGTTGTGCGCTGAACTCGTAGCAGCATTTTGCACAGCTCGGTCTGCAGAGTCTCCATTGGGTGTTTGTCCCATCTAGTGAACTCTTGGTCTGAAAGTGGACCCCAGACTTCACAGCCGTACAGCGCGATGGGCTCTATTACTGTTTTTATTATTTTTAGCCAGATTCTAATTGGGATGTCAATTAGGATATTTCTCTTAATAGCATAAAAAGCTCTCCGTTCCTTGTCTCTCAAGTCGTTTACAGCTTTTTTAAAATTTCCTGTGTTGCTGATATTTATGCCAAGGTAAGTATAGTCCTGCGTGTGTTCGAGGAGCATGTTGTTCAATTTAAAACTATGATGTTGGTCTTGGCGGCTGGGTCTTTTTTGGAAAATCATTATTTTTGTCTTTTTGGGGTTAACTGACAGGGCCCATGACTGACAGAAGCTGTGCAGGAGGTCTAGATGCTGCTGTAGACCCTCTTTAGTGGGAGACAGCAGCACCAGATCATCAGCGAACAGAAGGCATCTGACTTCAGTGTCCAGTAGAGTAAGGCCAGGTCCTGCAGACTGATCCAGAGCCCTCGCTAGCTCATTTATGTAGATGTTGAAGAGCGTGGGACTTAAGCTGCAGCCCTGTCTCACTCCACGACTCTGAGGGAGGAATTCTGTGTGCTTGTTACCAATTTTAACTGCAAATTTGTTGTTTGTGTACATAGATTTGATGATGTCATATGCTTTTCCTCCAATGCCGCACTGGATTAATTGAAGAAAAAGACCTTCATGCCAAATGGAGTCAAATGCTTTTTTGAAGTCAACAAAGCATGAGAAAATTTTACTTTTGTTTTGGTTGATTTGCTTATCGACTAAGGTATGGAGAGTGTATATGTGGTCTGATGTGCGATATTTTGGTTGGAAGCCAATTTGACACTTGCTCAGGGCATTTCTGTCTTTGAGAAAATGGGCTAGTCTGCCGTTTAGGATGTTGCAGAAAAGTTTGCCTAGGTTGCTGTTTACACATATACCACGGTAGTTATTAGGGTCAAATCTGTCTCCGTTTTTATGGATTGGGGTAATAAGACCTTTGTTCCAAATGCTGGGGAATATACCTAAACTCTGGATGATATTGAAGAGCTTTAGAATGGCTAATTTGAATTTGTGGTCTGTGTATTTAATCATTTCATTTAGGATGCCATCGATACCACAGACTTTTTGCAATTTCAGGGTTTGTATTTTGTCTAATAGTTCGGTTAGTGTAATTGGGGAGTCTAATGGGTTCTGGTAGTCTTTGATGGTTGATTCTAAAACCCTTAGTTTGTCATATAGGGCATTTTGTTCCTGATTTCTGTTTATATCACTAAAGAGGTTGGAGAAGTGGTTTACCCAATCATCTCCATTCTGGATAGCTAGTTCTGGATGGAAGGGTTTGTTTAGTGTGTTCCAATGTTTCCAGAACTGGTCGGATTCTAAGGATTCTTCAATTTCCCTGAGTTGACTTTTTGTGTTTTGTTCTTTTTTCTTTCTTAAAGTATTCCTATATTGTTTCAGTTTTTCGTGATAGAGATGACGGATGTTCTCATTGTCAGCATCTCTGTGTTTCTGGTTGGATAGGATTCTTAATTCTTTCCTAAGTTTTTTGCAGTCATTGTCAAACCATTTCTCAGTGGCACTGGCATGTGGTCTTTTTGGTTTTCTTTTTGTGATTTTTAAGTTGGATAATGTTGCTGATACCTCAAATATTCTGTTCAGCTTGTCTACTGCTAGGTTTGTACCTTCACTATTGTGCAGGAAAGGAGTGGCAAGGAATTGATCTAATAGGGCTTGAATTTTCGGTTGACTAATTGTACTTAGATATGTATCTTTACTGTTTTGTTTCCATCTATACATGTTTCTAAGTGAGTGGAGCTGGGTTTGTTTAGTCGCTTCTTGGTTGGGCATTGCTCTGTTTAAGTATAGGGTTATTTTACTGTGGTCTGACAGGGGGTTTAGTGGGCTGACTGTGAATGCTCTGAGGGAGTTTGGGTTAAGGTCTGTCAGAAAATAGTCGACTGTACTGCTACCGAAAGATGAGCTGTAGGTGTATCTGCCATAGGAGTCTCCTCGAAGCCTGCCGTTGACTAGGAACAGACCTAGTGTGCGACACAGATGAAGAAGATGTGTTCCGCTTTTGTTTGTTGTTTTATCATAGTTGTGTCTCTGTGCTTGTATCGGTGTGGGGAGGACGTCTCCTCCAGGCAGGTGTTTGTCCCCCTGAGAGTTCAGTGTGTCCAGTTCTTCACCTGTTCTGGCATTCAGGTCTCCACAGAGCAGCACACTTCCCTGTGACTGGAAGTAATTAATGTCTACTTCAAGAATGGAGAAACTGTCTTCATTAAAATATGGAGACTCTGATGGAGGGATATAAGTGGCACACAGCAGGATGTTTTTCTCTGTTGCGGTGACTGTCTTATTAATTTCTAACCATGTGTAGAATTGTCCTGTTTTAGCTACTTTGATGGCATGGGCAAGATTTGATCTGTACCAGATAAGCATTCCTCCTGAGTCTCTTCCTTGTGTCACTCCAGGCAGTTTAATGGATGGGATGATGAGTTCTCTGTAGCCTTTGGGGCAGCCGGTGGGTCCATCTCCTCTGCTCCATGTCTCCTGCAGGATGATGATGTCTGAGTTTTTGATTTCTGAGTTGAAATCTGGGTTTCTGCTTTTGAGGCCAAAGGTGGATGATCGCAGGCCTTGAATGTTCCAACATGAAATGATAAAGGCTTTGTTATCCATGGGGAAATACTTTTGGTGATAAGTTTTGACCTATGACAGTAGGTGTGAGCAGATGAGGTTGAGCATCTGACGGATGTCTCTTAGCTCTGTTGATGTGGCCTGCACTGGTGCTGTTGTGGATGTTCTGCTCACCATCTGAGCGTAGCTGTGTCTGCCCGGGGCCTGCGGGGTATGAGGAGGGCAGGGGGTCGGCAGGAGGGGCTTTGGCCTGGCCTGATGCACTGAATGTGAGGGTGTGAGGGCTGGAAGAAGATGCAGTGTTGGTTGTGATGGTCTCAGCATGTGAGAGTGCTGTTGTCTTGACGGAAGTCTTCTGGATGTTCTCTCTGGGGGTACACTGTGCTTTCTTACAGGTCTGGGTGGAGGTTGTTGGGCTCTGTTGCTCCTGGGGGTGCTGTTGTGGTTCCGACTCAGGGCCACATCTTTTAGCGTCCTGGCGAAGACAGGAACAGCTGTCTTGTACAGATGGACATGGTCGTAGAGGCATGAGGGGTCCAGGGTGGGGTGGTGTGCCAGGTGCACATTGGGTTTAAGTGCACAGGAGCGGGAGAGGTGGGCGTTCACCCGCTGGATAGTGTCAGGGTGGAAGTCTTTTCGGGGCAGCAGTGTGGAGATGGTAATTTTAGCATTTGGGAAGGTGGTTGAGGCCTTTTCAATCACTGTTTGTAGTGATATAGCCACCCTCTCCTGTTGGTCTCTCAGATCGTTTGTGCCGGTGTGGATTATTACATGGCTTGGGGATCCCAGTTTGTCAACACTTAGCCATTTGAGTGCGCTCTGAGTGTTCGGACACCAGAGTTTGGCCACTCTGTGTTTGGGAAAAAGCTTCTTTTCATCAATAAATTTCCCGTTTGAATCAATTAAAAGAGCGACTTCCGGTCGCATTGTTCCTTCTATCGGTGTGGACGGGTCGTCTGAGTGTGAGGCTGGTTGTGAGGTGAGGGAAGGGTCTGATGGGAGAGGAGGATTCTGGCTGTGCTGAATCTCTGTTGTTTGGGAGCTGTGATTAGGGTGAAGAGTGTCCTGCTCCACCGGTTCTTCTGATGAGCTGAACTCGCTGTGCTGTGCTCCTCTGTCCTGCCTCAGTTCACTTATTTCCATCCTCATTGCGGTTAGTTGTGCCTTGTGTAACTCAGTCTGTTGTAAGAACTGTGTTTCCAGTGTCTCCAGCTGAGCCCTTAACCCCTCTCTCTCCTGCTGGAGTCCTTTCACCTCAGTCTGCAGTGTACACAGCTCTCTCCTGAGGCTGTCCTTATCTCTGTGCTTGGCTGTGGGGCTGTTGCTGGTCTGGTCTGTTGTCTGAACTGTTTGCAGGGAGAAGATCATCTCCTTGAGCTGGACCATTTCTCCCTCTAGCTCTGTGAATCTCTCCCTCATGTCAGTGCAAAAGCAGTGTGGATGGGGGTCTTTGGTCTGTTCTGTGCTCGAAGGGTCTCTGTGTTCTGTCTGATCCTCGTCTGTGTGGAAGACTGACTCCTCAGGAGGGATAAGTTGGTCGCTGGTAGAGGTCTCTTTCTGTGCTCTGTCTTTGATGCAGAGGAAGTCTTGTTCGAAGAGCCCATTGATGCTTTTTACCACCACTATACCCGTTGTTTTGTAGATATTTACGTTGGTGGTTGTTGTGTCTTCCTCATTTCTTATTTTTAGCTGGAAACCCCCGCAGATGCCTTTTCTTTCAGCTGAGGGGTAGTGTGCAATGATGGCCTTGTGCCATCCATAGGGCTTGTTGGTATGGAATATTAGGTTACTTATGCTGCCATCTTTATGTAGGTCTGCAAAAAGTGTCTCTCTCTCTCTCTCTCTCGGTCCTCTTGTCTCTCTCTCTCTCTCTCTCTCTCTCTCTCTCTCGGTCCTCTTGTCTCTCTCTCTCTCTCTCTCTCTCTCGGTCCTCTTGTCTCTCTCTCTCTCTCTCTCTCTCTCTCTCGGTCCTCTTGTCTCTCTCTCTCTCTCTCTCTCTCTCTCTCTCTCTCTCGGTCCTCTTGTCTCTCTTTCTCTCTCTCGGTCCTCTTGTCTCTCTCTCTCTCTCTCGGTCCTCTTGTCTCTCTCTCTCTCTCTCTCTCTCTGTCCTCTTGTGTCTCTCTCTCTCTCTCTCTCTCTCTCTCTCGTTCTTCTTGTCTCTCTCTCTCTCTCTCTCTCTCTCTCTCTCTCTCTCTCTCTCTCTCTCGGTCCTCTTGTCTCTCTCTCTCTCTCTCTCTCTCTCTCTCTCTCTCTCTCTCTCTCTCTCTCTCGGTCCTCTTGTCTCTCTCTCTCTCTCTCTCGGTCCTCTTGTCTCTCTCTCTCTCTCTCTCGGTCCTCTTGTCTCTCTCTCTCTCTCTCGGTCCTCTTGTCTCTCTCTCTCTCTCCTCTCTGTCCTCTTGTCTCTCTCTCTCTCTCTCTCTCTCTCTCTCTCTCTCGTTCCTCTTGTCTCTCTCTCTCTCTCTCTCTCTCTCTCTCTCTCTCTCTCGGTCCTCTTGTCTCTCTCTCTCTCTCTCTCTCGGTCCTCTTGTCTCTCTCTCTCTCTCTCGGTCCTCTTGTCTCTCTCTCTCTCTCTCTCTCGGTCCTCTTGTCTCTCTCTCTCTCTCTCTCTCGGTCCTCTTGTCTCTCTCTCTCTCTCTCTCTCGGTCCTCTTGTCTCTCTCTCTCTCTCTCTCGGTCCTCTTGTCTCTCTCTCTCTCTCTCTCTCTCGGTCCTCTTGTCTCTCTCTCTCTCTCTCTCTCGGTCCTCTTGTCTCTCTCTCTCTCTCTCTGTCCTCTTGTCTCTCTCTCTCTCTCTCTCTCTCTCGGTCCTCTTGTCTCTCTCTCTCTCTCTCTCGGTCCTCTTGTCTCTCTCTCTCTCTCTCTCGGTCCTCTTGTCTCTCTCTCTCTCTCTCTCTCTCGGTCCTCTTGTCTCTCTCTCTCTCTCTCTCTCGGTCCTCTTGTCTCTCTCTCTCTCTCTCTCTCGGTCCTCTTGTCTCTCTCTCTCTCTCTCTGTCCTCTTGTCTCTCTCTCTCTCTCTCTCTCTCTCTCTCTCTCACTTCCGGTGCACGCTGGGAGCGTTTGGGGTGGTGGTGAGGGGTTTTACGGAGAGGTGTTTGAAAGTTTTATTTTTCTTTTCTCTTTAATTTGGATCTTAAAAGGGGAATTGAGACATAATATTTTTGTAGAGCCTGAATTTGGAATTAAAACCACGTATTAGTGGTGTTCGTCGAGGCGCCGGCATGGCGTCGATTCCGGCGGGTGGAGAAGCACCTGTGTCACGGCGTCACGGAGTCAGATGTGTACCTGCGCTGGGAGTGTCGGTGGAGGATGTGTTGCTGGCGGTCGGAGAGGAGGTTGGATATGACAACATTTCTTCGGCCTCCAGGATGAATAAAGCGGTGGTGGTCTTTGTTAAAGAGGAGAAGCTAGTGAACCGCCTGATAGCCAACGGGATTGTGGTAGGTGGCGATTTTGTTAGTGTTTCACCGCTTGTTACACCAACGACAAAAGTTTACATCTCGAATGTCCCCCCATTTATTGGAAATGAGGATATTGAGCGTGCATTAGTTCAGTATGGTAAATGTGCTAGTGCGATTAAAACGATCCCATTAGGATGTAGGAGTGAAGCGCTGAGACATGTGATGTCTTTTAGGAGACAAGTGTTTATGTTTCTGAATGTGCCGGAGTTGGACGTGTCTTTCAGGGTTGTGTATGAAGGAAAATCGTATATGCTCTATGTTAATACCGGTAGCTTGAAGTGTTTTGAGTGTGGTGAACTTGGGCACAAAAAGTTGACATGCCCACACAGAGCGCAGGCTAATGAGGCCGCTGGGCCGAGTGGCGTAACGGCCGCTAATGTAAACAATACAACGCAGCCTCAGCCTAATAAGGAGAGTAATGTTATCGCTCAGAATGATGAATCACAAGTAAGTGTGGAAAAGAATCAGAATGAAGGGGAAAAAGTGGAGAATGTGGTGACACAAGCGCTTGAGGTCTTGGAACACAGTACAGACACGGTGCTAGAGAAAGTAAGTGAAAGTGCTGTTTGCGAGGTGATTAGTTTTGAAAATACTGAAAGCTTAAATAATGTTGAAAAAGGTGATGATTATGAAATGAGGGAGGATGATACATTGTCTGAGGTGTCGGATGTTTCTGAGTTTGGGGTGCAGACAGATGAAACATATTCGGTGCAGGAGATTAATGATTTTTTGGACTCGACGTTTGGAAAAACTGTTGAGGTGAAGGATTTTTTCCCGGATATAGACAAATTCATATGGTCAGTGGTGTCAATGCTGAAAGTTGTTAGTTATGAAGCTCTATGCAAGAAGAAGAGGTTTAGGCTGAAGAAGATTCTGGCTAAATTACGGAAAGAAAAAAGAGCTTTGCAAAAATAGAATGCTCAAATGCACTGGGTGAAGTTCATACTTTATTTCTTGTATTTATTCACGTTTGGTTTTCTCTATTTTCATGTTTCTATGGAACTTCTAAAAATCAGTTCCTTAAATATAAATGGGGGTAGAGATCGGAGTAAATTAGCCATGATTTCAGAGTTTGTTCAAAAATTCGATATAGTCTTTTTGCAGGAAACACATACAAGTAATGATAATGAGACTCAGTGGGGTATGTGGTGGGAAGGGAAGTATGCTCTTAGCCATGGAACAAACACAAGTGCTGGGGTAGCTATTCTTTTTTCCAAACATCTAAATGCAAATATTCTATCAACAGAGGAAATTGTAAAAGGAAGAGCACTTTTAACTAAAGTAGAGTCTGAAGGAACTATATTTGTTTTAATTAATGTATATGCTCCTAATAATGGACATGAGCGTGTGGGGTTTTTTATGGAATTGAAAACAGCTATTCAGAAAATTGATGATACTGTGTGCATGATAATTGGGGGTGATTGGAATTGCACTACACATTTCATAATTGATAGGAATGGAGAGGAGCCACACAATCAGTCAAGCATTCAATTGTTAAAAATTATAAATGAGTTTGATTTAATAGATTTGTGGAGAAGTAGGAACATAGGAGTTAGACAATATACATGGTTAAAGGCATCGAATAATCAAGTTAGTGGTGCTCGGTTAGATAAATTTTATTTGGGGAAGACTTGGAATAATAAGGTAATGAATGTATCCATATTGCCTAATGGTTTTTCAGATCACCATATGATTACTTTTGATTTTAATTTAAAGAAAGTGGTTAAACCTTGTTATTTTTGGCATTTTAATGTCAAATTATTACAGGATATCAGTTTCTGTGAAAAGTTTAAGTTTTTCTGGGATAAGTGGAAACTTAAGAAAGACGGTTTTGAAAATCTTGGTCAATGGTGGGATGTAGGCAAAGCTAACATTAGAATTTTTTGCCAAAACTACACTTCACATACTACTGTAATGATGAAAACAACAGTGGAAAGTTTACAAAGAGACATTGCATCTCTGGAAAAAGACATGTTAAATAATATGGGAACTGTAAATAATGAAAGGTTAAATATGAAAAAAGAAGAACTTGGGTCTTTTTTACAGGAAAAGGTAAAAGGAGCACTCATAAGATCAAGAATTTGCTCCATCAAAGATATGGATGCTCCTAGTGCATATTTTTTTAATTTGGAAAAGAAAAGTTTTTTACAAAAACAGTTGTGTCATTTAAGACGTCCGAATGGAACTATAACTTCTGACCCTCTGGAAATGAGGAAAATGACAATAGACTTTTATTCTAAATTATATGATGCTCAGAGTTGTGACTCTGGATGTATGGATGATTTGCTTGGTGATCTGCCCCAGTTGAGAGATGAACAAAGACAATCGCTGGATGAACCAATAACTTTGCAAGAGCTCACTGATGCAATGAGACAATTATCTCCTGGAAGATCTCCAGGAGTGGACGGTATACCTGTGGAGTTCTATCAGGCTTTCTGGGAATTACTTGGACAAGATTTAAATGAACTGCTGATAGATTGCATCGAAAGAAAGGCATTACCCACAAGTTGTTGTAGAGCAGTTCTATCCTTAATTCCTAAAAAAGGAGATTTGGGACTATTAAAAAACTGGAGGCCAGTGTCGTTGCTGTGTTTAGATTATAAAATATTCTCAAAGGTATTAGCAAATAGACTTAAAAAATATTTATATGTATTAGTTCATAGAGACCAGTCTTATTGTATACCAGATAGATCAATTATGGATAATTTATTTTTTTTGCGTGATGTGATTGATTTTAGTCTAAGTAATAGTCTTAATTTGGGGATTCTTTCGCTTGACCAAGAAAAAGCTTTTGACCAAGTTGATCATAACTATCTTTTTAATGTATTAAAGGAATTCGGGTTTGGTGATAATTTTATATCTTATATAAGATTGTTGTATCATAATGCATTTGTTATGGTTAAAGCTGGAGGTGGATTGAGTGCACCTATCATGATGTCCAGGGGTATCAGACAAGGCTGTCCACTTTCTGGACAGTTATATAGTCTAGTAATCGAGCCACTTTTGTGCAGATTAAGGAAAGAATTAAATGGTATTTCATTTCCAGATTTAAAGAGTACCTTTAAAGTATCCCTGTCAGCGTATGCTGATGATGTTACAGTGTTTATAAAAAGTCAAAATGATGTGAAAGTTTTAACGGGAATTATTGGTAAATATGAAAAAGCATCCTCAGCCAAAGTGAATTGGGGGAAAAGTGAAGGTTTTATTATTGGTAAGTGGGAAGAAGTAGGACCTCCAAAAACTACCATGTGGTTTAATTTGGGGTAGAGAGGGGATAAAAACATTAGGTGTATTTTTAGGAAATGAAAATTTTCAGATGAGAAACTGGGAGGGTTTGCTGGAGAAAGTGATAGCCCGATTATCTAAATGGACCTGGCTATTACCACAGTTGTCGTACAGAGGTCGAGTCTTGGTCATTAACAACTTGGCGGCCTGGACATTGTGGCATAAAATGACTGTTATGGAGCCTCCAGTGGAGTTGGTCAGTAAAATACAAAGGACAATTGTGAACTTTTTTTGGAGTGGGGCACACTGGATCCATGCTTCAGCACTTTACTTACCTGTCCATGAAGGAGGGCAAGGGCTCGTGGATGTGAGAAGTCGGTTGATTTCTTACAGGATACAAGCAGCACAAAGACTTTTATATCACAAAGACTTGACTTGGGCCCATACGGCAAGATTAATTTTGAAGAACGCAGGTGGGCTCGGGTTGGATAAACATTTGTTTATAATGGACTTGGGGAAGGTGAGTCTGTCAGAGATTACTCCCTTCTATAAGTCAATGCTTCATTCCTGGAAAACCGTTTTTAAAGTGGATCGGAGTAGTGATGACACAGGGCATTGGATTCTGGAAGAGCCATTATTTTTCAACCCAATGATCCGAACAAGGCTGTTGTCTTCAGTAAGCGTATCTACAGTTTTGAAGCGTAATGGGGTTGTAAAGATCAGACACCTCTTGGACGATGATGGGTGGAAGCCGGTTGGGAATCTTAAAGAAGTGACAGGATTGAAATCTGAACGTCTTGTCTCAAAACTGACTGAGGAGATCTGGAATGTATTGCCAAGCGGGCACAGAGAGTACATTGAAAGAGGTCGGTCACTGGACTTAAGAGATATAGAAGAGGAGTTTCCAAACATCAGAGTGTCTCCAGCCATACTTGAGGAAACAGTGGATGTGAATATGGACTCAATTTTGTCTTTTGATACTCCACAGCTGGACTGTTTTAAATCTACGTCAAAGAAAGCGATTTACTATTCTTCAGTAAAAGTAACACATCAAGTTTTTCTCAAGAGAATAAAAGCTTCAAAGTGGCCAGGTTTGTTGGGACCAGACTTCCTCTTGAGGGACAGGTGGAGAGCCCTGTATAAGCCTCCTATAGAGAAGCGCACTGCTGATCTACAGTGGAGGCTTATTCACGGGGCGATAGCTACTGACAGATATGTGGCACACTTGAATCCAGCAGTGGGTGGGGAATGTAGATTTTGTGGAAATCAAGAAGACTTAGAGCATTTATTTTTTTTAAAATGTGGAAGATTACAAGATCTTTTTAATTTTCTTAAAGATTTGTTTAAAGATTTTGAGGAAGACTTTTCAGATCAAATATTTATTGGAGGTGTCAAGTATAGGTATTCTATGAGAAGGATGACATGTTTATTAAATTATTTGTTGGGAACAGCAAAATTAGCAATCTGGAAAACAAGGAAAAATAAAGGAACTCAACTTGGGACTACTGAGGTGGAAATGATGTTTAGAAAACTAGTGGGTGGAAGAATCAAAATTGAATTTGCGTACTACAAACTGGTGAAAAATGAAATGGTTTTTTGTGATATTTGGTGTTTTAAAGATATCTTATGTGTTGTTTCTGAGGGTCAGTTGGTTTTGAATATTTAATGTTTTATGGGTTTTTATCTATTATTTATTTATTTGTAGTATTATGGTGAATCTGTATGAGTTATAAATGATAACTAAATAAACGTTGTTTAATCCTCTCTCTCGGTCCTGTTGTCTCTCTCTCTCTCTCTCTCGGTCCTCTTGTCTTTCTCTCTCTCTCTCTCGGTCCTCTTGTCTCTCTCTCTCTCTCTCTCTCTCGGTCCTCTTGTCTCTCTCTCTCTCTCTCTCTCGGTCCTCTTGTCTCTCTCTCTCTCTCTCTGTCCTCTTGTCTCTCTCTCTCTCTCTCTCTCAGTCCTCTTGTCTCTCTCTCTCTCTCTCTCTCTGTCCTCTTGTCTCTCTCTCTCTCTCTCTCTCTGTCCTCTTGTCTCTCTCTCTCTCTCTCTCTCGGTCCTCTTGTCTCTCTCTCTCTCTCTCTCTCGGTCCTCTTGTCTCTCTCTCTCTCTCTGTCCTCTTGTCTCTCTCTCTCTCTCTGTCCTCTTGTCTCTCTCTCTCTCTCGGTCCTCTTGTCTCTCTCTCTCTCTCTCTCTCTGTCCTCTTGTCTCTCTCTCTCTCTCTCTCTCTCTCTGTCCTCTTGTCTCTCTCTCTCTCTCTCTCTCTGTCCTCTTGTCTCTCTCTCTCTCTCTCTCTCTCGGTCCTCTTGTCTCTCTCTCTCTCTCTCTCTCTCGGTCCTCTTGTCTCTCTCTCTCTCTCTCTCTCTGTCCTCTTGTCTCTCTCTCTCTCTCTCTCTCTCGGTCCTCTTGTCTCTCTCTCTCTCTCTCTCTCTCTGTCCTCTTGTCTCTCTCTCTCTCTCTCTCTCTCGGTCCTCTTGTCTCTCTCTCTCTCTCTCTCTCTCTGTCCTCTTGTCTCTCTCTCTCTCTCTCTCTCTCTCTGTCCTCTTGTCTCTCTCTCTCTCTCTCTCTCTGTCCTCTTGTCTCTCTCTCTCTCTCTCTCTCTCGGTCCTCTTGTCTCTCTCTCTCTCTCTCTCTCGGTCCTCTTGTCTCTCTCTCTCTCTCTCTCTCGGTCCTCTTGTCTCTCTCTCTCTCTCTGTCCTCTTGTCTCTCTCTCTCTCTCTCTGTCCTCTTGTCTCTCTCTCTCTCTCGGTCCTCTTGTCTCTCTCTCTCTCTCTCTCTCTGTCCTCTTGTCTCTCTCTCGGCTCCTGAGAGCTTTTTAAACAACATCACCTCAATTATGGCTCTCAGACAAGCCGCTCTAAAAGCCTGAGCCGCAGTCAATCGCAGTCAATGCTTTACAGAGACACACACACACACACTTCATACACACTGGATTGTGTCTGTGTACTTGAATCTGAGAGAGAGAGAGAGAGAGAGAGAGAGAGAGAGAGAAACGCTCTGTTTTAAACGCCGTCTTCTGCACTACACTGCCTTAAGAGGAAAACAGTGTTACATACAGTCAAACCGAAATGTATTCAGACTCCTTCAACATTTCTCACATTATCAGTTTATTCGCTATCGTTTAGAAAATGGTGATAAATATGAGCAGAACTCAGTGGATATTTGACTGGTTTTGTCCGTCCTTCTGTTAGACTCTCACACATGAGTTATGTTGAATATCTGTCAGCTGTTAAATTTAACTACACAATGAGATAATACCAGTTTAGCTCAACCAGTGACCAAGCAATGCTTCATGTTGTTCAGTGTGTGTGTAAAAAGAGCATTAGCAATTACAGAAAACACACTGAAGAAAACATGATCAGCTCAAAGTGGAGGAAGAATATTTGGTCCCACTGGTAGTCGCTGTATGAAGAGTTTCTGGGAATAATATGTCAGTTTACTTTACTTTGCTCTCCTCACTTACACAAATGAACTATAGTGTCCTGCACACACTAGTAAAAAAAAAAATATAAAAAATGATATCTGGTGTCTGAATCATTTTTGGTTTGACTGTATGTGAATTATTTGAGACACACGGGAGACTCGTTTTCACTAAACTAAGAATGCATAAAGATACTGATCATAAAATCCTCTAGATTTATCAAAACTGTAGATTAAACCTGTCGCACACATTCTCCTTCAGTCCTTCTGTCTCTGATTGACAGTTTAGACTTTATTAGCAAGTAAAAGTCTTTTAGTATAACTGAACAAACGTCCTCCTTCAGTTGAGTCTTTTTGCTGTGAAATCTTGATTTTTATCAAGTAAACGTAAGAATAACTTTGATATTGTACGTAATATTTCAAGATAAACACAGCAGTTTAGGTTTACTTCATTCTCCCGACATCATTTTTCAGAAAAATCAGGATTTTGAGGACTGTTTATTTGTTCATCTGTCAATCATCATTGTATTGCATTGCATTATATGTTTTAAAACGACAGACCTTTGATCATGAACTAAGTATTATAATAAGACTATATTATTGGGAGATATAAAGTGATGACTGATATTTACATGCACTTCATTTAAGTTTAAAGATATCATTGATTTAGATTTTCATGCATTACATTATTTTTGGCTATATATAAAAAAACACAATATCTGCATTAAATTGCACATTTTTGCTTATTTTGATCGTCTGAATAAAATTGAGCTGTTTTTCCTCCATATTCTCACTATATGAGCCTAATTTAAAACATAAAACACATATTTTGTCATTTCAAAAAGTTAGATTTTTTATGACTATTATTTCAGGCTTTACAAAGTTAAATTAATAAACAAAATATTGGGTGAAACTATCATTTAAAAAAAATGTAAGGTATTGAAGGCATTTTTCACTGAGCTTGTTGCAATGCATTCTGGGATCGCCTTATACATGAGACGTATGAAGCCTTTATTAATAGCCTGTAGGCTATAAATGATCTATAGATGCTTTACCCTTCATCATAGACACTTTTGCATATTAATGAACAAGTAAATATGAGGGAACGTCACGCTAGTGAAGTCATCAGTTCAGTGATCAATAACCAATCATGAGTGAATGTGTAATCAATAACCCATGTGACTCACTCTCCCTTCTGCGTCGTTTCTGTTTACGGTTCCCTTTTAAAGCTAATTACCAGTGTGTGTGTGTGACATCATCGTCACAGTCGTTAACGCATCATCATGTCTGCTGTGATGTCACAGATAATCAGCATGCCTGTGATAACAAACATTAAACACGCGAACCGCCACAATGCAAAAGAAACTATTACATTTCAATTTGTGTGCAAGTGTTATTACAGTTTTATTAATATTTTTAATTAGCTTTCATTTTAAATTTAGTTTCATTTCAAGTAATTTCGTCACCTGCTTTTGTCATGTTATTAGTTTTTATGTTTTTTTAGATATAGGTGTTTGTTTAATTTATTTTCAGTTTAGTTTTAGTTTTAAATGTATATTTTTAGTGCTTCAATTCAAACTTATTTCTGTTTAATGCCAATGCAGTGTTGCTAATTTTTGTGTAGTTTGTTTTTCAACTAATATTTATATTTTAATTTATGTTATTTCCGCTTGATTTCAATGAACAGAAATGTTTAAATAGTTTTAGTTAACGGTAATAACCCTGTTATATAGTGTGTAGTGTGCAGTAAACAGTAGGTTAGGAGCTCATAGTGGAGACAGGCACACAATATAATTATGAGTATAAAATAACAATGTATAAAGAATAATATAACAAGGTTTTCCCTCGTATCTCATGATGTTTGTGGTCGACCTCACAGAATCTATAAACCCTGAACAAAACCACACCGAACCGAACAACAGCAGGAAGAACTCCAATCCCACAATGCATGAACTCCTTCATTTATCTCTCGCTCGCTTTCTGTGTGTGTGTGTGTGTGTGTGTGTGTTTCTGTAATCCTCTCTGCAGATTCACCAGGTCACTGATCTCAGAGCAGTCTGGATTTAAAATGCTTTTGTTACTGTTCAAATCTGAGTCAAATCCCCTTACATACACACACACACACATACACACTCAGTCACACTCGCACACAGACACACACGCACACACACACGCACACACAACACAAATAAACTTTCAGAAATGTCAGTGCACATACATGTGTGTGTGTGTGTGTGTGTGATGGGTAGGTTTAGGTGTCGGGTTAGTGTGTGTGTGTGTGTGTGTGTGTGTGTGTGTGTGTGTGTGTGTGTGTGTGATGGGTAGCTTTAGGGGTCGGTAGTGTGTGTGTGTGTGTGTGTGTGTGTGATGGGTAGGTTTAGTGTAAGAGGAGAAAATATACAGTTTGTACAGTATAAAAACCATTACATCTACTGACGTAGCTATGTAAACCTGTGAGTGTGTTAGTGTAAGTGTGTGTGTGTGTGTGTGTGTGTGTGTGTGTGTGTGTGTGTGTGTGTGTGTGTGTGTGTGTGTGTTTGTGGAGAGAGACTGTGGAATCAGGAGCTTTTTAATGTCACTTGTTCCCTGCAGGGTCGATAAAGAGAACGAGAGAGACTCGTATTTATGTTTATTGCATAACTCTCTTGAATACTGGATTGTGATATTTCTGCATAAGGACTTTAAACTGCATAATTTATTGTTATATCTCAGTTAATACTCTCGTACCCCTCCACAGAATTGATCAATTCAATTATTAAAATCATTAATTTATTTACAAAATGGCATGCCAAAAAAACATTGAAATAATTAAGAAAAAATAAACAAAAAGTATATTAAACCATTGTAAGTACTTGAAAAGTATTTAAAGTAAGTTTTTTTTTTTTTTTTTTACAATTTGAGATTTTATACATCAAAGTAATAAAATCTGATTGTGATAAATTACTTTGTTTATTATGGAGGACTGGGAATATCACATAAAATAGGAATTTATCAATTAATTAATTAATTTCATATCATTAATTACAAAATGACATCCCAAAAATAATTTAAATAGTTAAATAGTTAAAAATATATTAAACCATTGTCAATATTTCCAGAAAAAGTTTCACAATGTTGTTTAACTTCATAAGCACATTATGCAGCTGGAGTGTTCAGTATTGTTATCATATTGTTTATGAGCCATAATTTAAAATACTTCAGATATTCCTTCTCTTAAAGAAGGCTAGAAGTGTCAGATGAAACCCCGAGATTACTCACACAGAGACGTTTGAGTCGTTTCTCTTTACTTCTATAAAGAGTTTCTCTTTATCTGTTCAACACAGAGTCGCCGACGCAGACCGAATATATTATAATATCGTGTGAGAGATGAGCCGAGGGCCTTTTAGAAATACATATTTCACCGTGATCTCATTAGTATTTGCCGGTATCGCTCTGTGAGTTTAGTTCTGGCACACGTTTACAGCGTACAACATCTCACGAATCATCGGTTTAGCTTCATCTAAATGAGATTAATTAAATATATTTAACCGGATTCCTCCTCTGATGACATCATCAAGGTTTCATCTTTTTACGTATGAATTCCGTATGAAGCGATAATGATAATTAAATGTCGCCATAAACTGCAAATTACTTTTATATTGAATTTCCCTTCTGGGATTTTCTGAGACGGGGAAAAAAGCGGATATTGTGAAGATACAGATTTACAATGATTTAAAAAAAAAATTTTTTTTAAATTTGAGTGAAATGTTTTAATGTTTATTTCAGTTAATGTTGATTTCAAGTAATAAAAATGTTTTTTATGTTTTGTAAAAAAAAAAAAAACATTAAAGGACTCATTAAACTGATCAAAAGTGACAGACATTTATGATGCAGCAAAAGATTCAAATCTAACTTTCTATTCTTCATGGAAATAAAATGCATCACAGTTTACACAAAAATATGAAAAAAAAAAAAAAAGAAACTTTTCAACACTGATAATAATCATAACTGTTTCTTGAGCATCAGATCCTCATATTAGAGTGATTTCTGAAGGATCATGTGACACTGAAGACTGGAGTAATGATGCTGAACATTCAGCTTTGATCACAGGAATAAATTACACTTTACTGTATATTCACATAGAAAACAGATATTTTAAATTCTAACAATATTTCACTGTTTTTCCTGTATTTTTGATCAAATAAATGCAGCCTTGGTGAGCAGAAGAGACTTAAACTAAACAAAAATATCTATTATGAATCTCTTTACGGTACACTTCTTTCTAAAACATTAAAATCTTTTGCCCGCTAGTGTGCATGAATCGAGTCCTCGCTAACCTCTCTGTTTGCTACACTTGTCTGTTCTCAATCAGGTCCAGTGTCTGGTGGCCACAGACGTGGATAAAGGTAACAATGCATGTCTTATACCTAACATTGTTTGCAAAACACACACACACACACGTCTCACACTTGGTCCAAACATGTGTTTCTCTGGTTTCCTACTGTAAGTGCAGTGGACGTGTCCTTATCAGTGTGTGTGTGTGTGTGTGAGACACTTGTCTTTCTCTCTGTATGTTTCCATTTAAAGCCCGTCCTCTGTATCACCTCACACTTTCTCAAACACACACACTCCTACAGACTCTTGGGTAAAATAGTCCAGATAGCAGACCGGGGTCTTATCAGACAGAGATGAGTGTTAATGGAGTGAAGGTCAGTGAAGTTATGAGACACACACTGCCAAGCTGAAGCTCAAGAGTCCTTCAACAGGGAACACACACACACACACACACCAGCTGAGACAGTGAGTTCACTGCGGTGAGGATAAAAACTCCCTCCATCATTTCTGCTTTATTCTTTTACAGTCACACACTGCATGGACAAACACTAATATTAACTACGTTTTATCTCTATTCTCATATTTTCTGCAATTTATTTACTTTATTCTCATATTTTTTGCAGTTTATTTGCTGTATTCTCATATTTTCTGCCATGTATTTACTGTATTCTGATCATTTATGGACTTTATTTACTGTATTCTCATATTTTTTGCAATTTATTTACTTTATTCTCATATTTTCTGCTCTTTATTTACTGTCTACCTTTATTTTCTGCAGTTTATTCACTATATTCTCATATTTTGTGGACCTTATTAGCTGTATTCTCATATTTTATGCCATATATTTACTGTATTCTGATCATTTATGCCATTTATTTGCTGTATTCTCATATTTTCTTCACTTTATTTACTGTATTCTCATATTTTCTTCACTTTATTTACTGTATTCTCATATTTCCTGCACTTTATTTACTGTCTACCTTTATTTTCTGCATTTTTTTCACTATATTCTCATATTTTATGCACCTCATTTGCTGTATTCTCATATTTTATGCCATTTATTTACTGTATTCTCATATTTTATGCACTTTATTGACTGTATTCTCATATTTCCTGCACTTTATTTACTGTCTTCTTTTATTTTCTGCATTTTATTCACTATATTCTCATATTTTCTGCACTTAATTTTCTGTATTCTCATATTTCCTGCACTTGTATTTTCTGTCATTTCTTTACCATAGTCTCATTTTCTGCTGTTTATTTTCTCGCTGATATACTTCAGCCTCCTCATATTCGTATTCTCTGTTTGCGTCTCAGCCGTGTCTCGTATCTCTCTGTATTTTTATCCATGATTTATTCTCCATTTCCACACGCAGGACTGCAGCTGCAGCTATATGTACACATAGATGAATTTCCCTACATTTTTAAACCCAAATGAAATTAAATGATGTATCAAATGTCGAGTATTTCACGGTCTGTGTCTCTGTACACATCGGCTCATTTCTCTTTCCCTCTGTTACACGTGGAGAGAATAAATTCAGTTCTCCCTCCCTTTCAAAGACACGCACAACACAGTGTTTTTGTGTCATTAACCAGAGCCGAACTAGTTCTGTTGTAGAAATACTACTATAAAAACACATGTGTATGCATGAGGAGTGTGTGTGTGTGTGTGTGTGTGTGTGAGAGAGAGAGAGAGAGAGAGAGAGAGAGAGAGAGTTGTGTGTGTGTGTGTGTGTGTGTGTGTGTGTGTGTGTGTGTGTGTGTGTGTGTGTGTGTGTGTGTGTGTGTGAGAGAGAGAGAGAGAGAGAGAGACATGTGTATGCATGAGGTGTGTGTGTGTGTGTGTGTGTGTGAGAGAGAGACAGAGAGAGAAAGAAAATCATGTGTATGCATGGTGTGTGTGTGTGTGAGAGAGAGAGAGAGAGAGAGAGACATGTGTATGCATGAGGTGTGTGTGTGTGAGAGAGAGACAGAGAGAGAGAGAGTCATCTGTATGCATGGTGTGTGTGTGTGAGAGAGAGAGAGACATGTGTATGCATGAGGTGTGTGTGTGTGTGTGTGTGTGTGTGTGTGTGTGTGTGTGTGTGTGTGTGAGAGAGAGAGAGAGAGAGTCGTGTGTATGCATGGGGTGTGTGTGTGTGTGTGAGAGAGAGAGAGACAGAGAGATACACTGTGCCTGATATTATTATGGGTTTATGTTTTCAGCAGAAAATGATGGTGACAGCAGAAAATAACCCAGATTCAGAGGCAGAGATAAAGACAGAGCGACATCATGGACGAGGGAGAAAACACAGTCAGACGCTCTTTCAGAGTCACGTAAGCACCATATAACACACACTCTGAAATATTGAAGTCCAGTGTGCATTTTATTCACTTTATTCTCATTTTCTATTCTTTATTTACTTTATTCTTATACGATAATATTATTAATATTATATAATATTAATTGGTAATGGGTTTAGAAAAATAATCTTTTTCTCCCTTTGAATTAAGTTGTGTTTTTTTTTTACCCATTGCCAGATATTTCTTCGTTTTGAGCATAAAGTCACTTCATTTTTATACATTTTTCAAAAAAAAAAACTTCAGTCATTTTGCTTCTCCAGTAAATGTATCTTAATTTAAGAATGTTTAGATATTTGTGGACAGAAATACTGAGGAAAAACATAATTTTTTTGCAGTGTATTTGATGCATATATTTTATTAGCAACTGAGCACCAAAAACCAAACATTTTTGTTTTGAGTCAGTTTTACTCGTCGTGTATTTCTGTTTAGATCAGAGCGAGTGCGCCGCTAACTGTGTGTTCTATAGACGCCTGTAATTGATCACCTCTAATCAGGGATCCTGATTAATTACCAATTAGGCAAACCATGATTGTTTATATTGTGTGTCATTTAAACAGAGCCTCAGTTAAATACACACACACACACACACACTGGAAAAACAGATCTTGAACAGAAAAACAAATACTTGCGTCCTCTGACGCGCTGTAGCTCGGCTAGTGAACTGCTAATATAGGCGAAAGTGGCCGTTTTTGGGCGGTAGGCCTTAATTTGCTTGTATTTATGTCTTTTTCACTGTCCTTGTTGCAGCTCCTCTCTTCCCAGTCTGTCAGTACCGCTCTGTGTTTCTCGTATAACGCCATAACTCGCTGCTTCACTAGCATAGTACGCTGCATCGCTGAAGAAAACAAGCGAGTCACTGCTTTTTCCCGAAACCGTATTATCGCAAATTTGTCGTTGAACTGCTGATAACGACCATAGCTGGGTAACGATGCTTTGGCTAACGATGTTCCTGTCTCTATGAAGCCCCTCCTTCTGAAAAGCACACTGTGCTCTGATTGGTCGGCTGGAGCAGTGTGTTGTGATTGGTCGAGCGCTTTGAGTGTGTTTGGGAAATGTCCCGCTCGTTACCATAACCGCCAGTTTAACACACTACTAACTAACTCAACCAGGCCCCGCCCCTTTATTCTGCACATTAATTATTATAATGAGGAATATTGTGACGTGTTCGTTCCCGGACGAAACTCAAGACTACAATGGAGGCGTTTCAGGAGTTCAGAAACACTGATATAGAGAATAGATCTCGCTGGAGTGACGTTGTCATGCTCAAACAGCAACATTACACACTAAAAAAAGATGAAGATGGGAAAAAAGCTGAATTTTGTTTCACACTAAACCTGGTAATTGATTATTTCCGGCAGCTCTTGCTATTTTTGCCGTGCATCATTCGCGCAGTAAACGTTCTCGTTCGTTCTCCCGCACAGATGGTGGTGTTTAAGAGCATACGGCATCCGTTCTAACACACACGTCTCGCGTGCGGCTCGTGTCTCACACTGACCCGTAATCTGCTCTCACACCCCACGTGCCGTTTCCGTGTTGTTCTCGACATGTTGAGGCAGCAGATTTATTCTGCTGGAGGACGTAATTAATGATCTCATTAGAGGGACTTGTTAGCGAAGGACAGCAGCTTTGAGTCCACATACGCTCGTTAGTAAAGCGCTTTCATAATTGCTGCCGTTAGAACAACAAAAAAAACATTAGGGGTTACAGAGCCTTTATTAATCCTGAATCTGATTCACAAAACATTCTTAAAGTGCCCATTTTATGCTTTTTGGCATATTACCTAAAATGGCTGAATGTGAATATAAAAGGTCTGCAATGTTTCAAAGATCAAACTTTCTCACTTCCTGCTGAAACTACATAGTTTTGTAACTAATTTGCATAAACTAATTTACTAATCCCCGCCTCTGGTCTTGATTGGCTGAGCAGCGTCTCTTAGCTCCGCCCTCAAACACTGTAGTGTATCTGAGACTGGGAGAGTTCGGCTTGTGTTGTTCGTGTCGAGAAGACGCTGTTTTCTGAGATTGATACGGTGAAACCCACGCCATCGTTACTGTTCGTATCACTGTGATCAAGAGCTGAGAGTCAGATATGATAATGAGCGTTTGCTCTCTGACCAATCACAGCAGAGCAGCTCTCAGAGAGGCGGAGCTTAGAGAGACTGAATCTCCGAACGAAGCGCTTCAGACACAGAGAGGAAAGAGATGATGCTGCGGTGATTATTATGAGCAAATTAAAGTGTTTTTTGATCTTAGATGCACGTAAACTTACAAAACACAATCAGGAACCTTTAAATAGCATAGAGGCACTTTAAGAATAAAACTATTTTATTTTTTCTTATTTACGAATATATTTTATTCACAAAAATACTTATTTAGATTTTTTATTTTTCTAAGATTGTTCCTAAGACAAAACTTAAGAAGAATTCAAATTCTTGAAAAAAATAAATGTCTTTAAAATAATCGTAAATTACCCGTTAAAGTCAGGATAGGTAAGAAGTTTAATGAATTTAATGGGTTGTTTCAAGCAGGGTTATTTACGTAAACTAAAACTATTAAAAGCATTGCTGTTAATCTAAATAAAGCTGAAATAAAATATTTCATTCAAGAGTTTGACTAGTTATTGGCATCTTTCAGCATTGACGGCTCTTCAGAAGTTGATGCAAGAGTTATTTTTTTGCCAGCAACATTTAAATTGCAAATATTTTATGTAATAGTAGATGTTTTACGAGTGATTGATTGTTTTTTTCTCATGTCAGACGACTGTCGCACCATTGAGGACTGTGTTTTCCTGAGCTTTTCCATTAGTGCCAGTGCTTTTATACTGACGCCTGCAGTTATAATGAAGAGTTTATCGCTCTTGGACGAATGCTGAATGAATTCTGCTCCTCCTGTCACTAGGAGAACAATAAGCCTTTAATGCGGCACATATTTCATGCTGCTGTGCTGGTGTGTGTTTATTTCAGAGGTGTGTGTGAGGGTCAGAGACGCTCTCGGTGAGCTTGTCTCTCAGTTCCAGTGTTTATGGAGCTCATACACCATTAATCATTTTTCAGCTAAATAATGGTGTCATGCCATAATCCATCATGCACACAGAGAGCGCTGAGCATTATAGGATGTAATTACACTTAAAAGTGTGTGTTTGATGATATGTGTGTGTGTGCCTCATATTTTAACAACACTCTCATGTCACGATTCGGTTTGATACACATACAACACTGGTCTCATGATACTTTGAACCAGGGTTTTTATAGTTAACTAAAACTGAAACTAAAGCCAGAAAAACATTTTTGACATTAACTGAAATAGAAATATCCCACTGGACTCTGGAATGATTGCATTTCTTATTTAACATGATTAAACCTAAAATTACGGCAATGGCAAAAATAGGTATATGGGACGTAACAGTGTGGATAGATTATATTTACAGACACACACTGGCATTTCCACTCGATACAGATCAAGTGTCTCTGCATTCATTCATTTCTCATGAGGTAGTAGAAAACTGAAAACACTCCAACAAACAGTGGAGAGAGAGAGAGAGAGAGAGAGAGAGAGAGAGAGAGAGAGGAGAGAGAGAGAGAGAGAGAGAGAGAGAGAGAGAGAGCGAGAGAGAGAGAGAGAGAGAGAGAGAGAGAGAGAGAGAGAGAGAGAGAGAGAGCAGTTGAATGTGTTTAAATGACTTGTTCTTGTTTGTGTAATTGCTGTGCTGTTTAGTTAATTTGAGAGAAGTTTGAACACTCATTACTGTAGCTGCTTCTTTAGCTTAATAGAGATGAACTCATGCAGAAATGTTCATGTTTTAATTATAAGAAGTGTGTGTTTGCACAGTATTTACACATCTATCTATCTATCTATCTATTTATGTCTGTGTATTAGTCTGTAGGCCTACATTTATTGTATTGAATCTATGAATATTGAAAAGAGCAACATAAACATTCTGTTAAACATCTTTTATGTTTCACAGAAGAAAAAAACTCGTACGAATTTAGATCGACGTGACGGTGTGTAAATGATGACAGAACTTTCATCTTTAATTATTACAATTATTTTCCCTGTCCAGAACACCTCCTGTTTTGCCTCCCAACATTACATTTCAAATTAAAATAAAAAATTCAAGTCTTCCAAAATCTGAAATTGCCAGCAACTAATGTTCTCCATGAGGGAAAACAACTTGATAAACAACTAAGAAATGTCTTAATGATGATGATGTGAAAATGCAAAAGGGTTTAAAAGAGAGTTTAGAGGATAGAAAAGTCAATGGAAATGATAGAAAAGCAAGCGTTTGTGTGTGTAAACACACGACATCTAGTGACATCTAGGGTCATCTGAGGTCGTCCCGTTTGTGTTTGTGTCCCACAGGCGGTAGAGGGATACAGACGAACTCTCCTAAACTTCAGCCTGGAAGATTGTTTCCCACATAAAACCTGACGGAGAAGAATTTACCCAAGGCAAGTGTGTATATAGTTTACAGCATTTTCACGTTTTCACTTTTTAAACTCTCCAAACGTCCCTTTCGCTCTCTTTATAATTGCATCACCACACACTATGTGTGTGCGAGTTTAGTGAACTTACAAAAATGTCTCTTAGTTGCTACGAACAATGACAGTAATTAGTCCATTATGCAACATTATGAATTATGTAATCAGCAAATCAAATATCTCCCAGCGGATATTTCTGAGATCATTAATTGTAATTGATATAATGATATAATGTATATAAGTGATGGTGATGATAAAGGATGAAAACAGTCTGTATATTATATTGAACACACTTCACATCCCATAATCATCCTTTCAGTATTACGTTATGCTGACGGTATTTATGATAGTTCTCTGAACATTCAAAATGTTTTAGTTTTTTTTGGGTTCTGCAGACGTTAAAGGCCCCCTGAAACCATAATATTTTTTTTAGTATGCTTTTAGTATGAATATATTAGCCTTAAGGTTATGAATAAGCTGGTGTGCTCCAAAACAATGACAACATTCGCATTTAGGAGATATAAGCATTCAAAACTTAGTCTCTCACTTCCGCTAATATGGATCAGGGATTTTTATGACATCACCGCTTCTCATCACATCTTCTGGCCAATCAAATGCTCTCTAGAATCTAAAGCTCCGCCCCCTCTGCTGGCCAAAGCGACCGTTGAAAACTACTGCGTCATGTAGCAATGTGTTGGAGTGTGTGTTCGGCTGCTCAAAAGTTTTACTCCGTTTTCCAACTGTACGTTGGTTAAAAATGAAATTAATAGAATTTATTCACACCTCTACTTTTGAATCCAACGTATCAGCGCTCGGATTCGCTACCATGGTGCCGTCAAGTATGACTCGCAGTCTGTGAGCTAAACTAAACGCTATTGGCTATTTAAAAAGGGGGAGGAGCCATTCAATATGTCCCGCCTTAACTTCCTGTTTCAGTGAAAATTACGTCAACGCATCAAACAAAGCTGTGCGTTCCAAGGCACTTCAGTGGGACGTTCCGTTTGATCGTTCTTCAGAGAGCGTTACTTTTGAATGTTCTCTGAACGTTCTAAATCAAGAACGAACATTCTATTTAGGTTACTGTTTGTTCATGAGTTTGAAAAGAACCTTTCCAGAACGTTCCGTTAGCTGGGATTCAGTGTTCACTGTGTGCTGTGCTGTAACCAGTACACTAGTGCTGAATTCAGAACAGCATACTAGCATTGTACTCTTACTCTGCCTTGTTCATGTAATAATATTCATCCTACTATTCCAGTGGGCATTCCTAGGTCAGCGAGAGGAACACAAACGGTTTCTCTTTCTGCCAGAACACAAGAGTGATGAGAAGCAGCAGGAGAGCTGAAGGTCTGCATGTGTTCCAGAACGCTGCCTCCTGCTGGACACACACACACACACACACACATACACAGACGGTCTGTGTGTCTCATTAACCCCGTGTGCTCCTCAGAGAAGCGTGGGCGAGAGAGGCCGTCTGCAGAGAAACATCATGAGGATCAGTGTGTTTTATGGTGTTTCCTCAGTGTTTTGTCTGCTGGTGAGAGCGCATTTAGTTTCAGTTGGTGCATCCGCAGTCCTGACCGATGCATATTGCACACAAAAATGGAAATCACCAGAGCATTTCTCGATTTAAACCATCTCCAGAGAGCAAGCCATCAGGTTAATATAACAAAAATGTGTTTGCAAGGTTCACATAATGAGCAAAAATGTCAGATTGTGAATGAATCGTTATTTTGGATTAGGTGGTTCACGAAACGGTACTAAATTATTCATGCAAAACTTTTAAGCCAATAAAAAATGTATGTTAATGCAAATTATATTTAAGTGAAAAGTGTGTAGCTTTTGTAGTTTGCATGATTTCTTCAAGCCTACAGAGATCTGAAACAGGAGAAGACTGACATGCGTCGCTCATGATGAAAGCGGGACGTTTGATCAGCTCGTAATGAAGTTGTCGCACACAATCAGAGCTCACATCTACCAATCCCCTGCGGCCGCTGAGCTGGACATGACAGCAGTGATGGATGATGGGAGAAAACATGGCCTTATGGGAGTGACAACAGGAGGTCAGCAGCTCCATCTGATCAGGTTTGAATCTGACACACGTGAGCTGAACATCTAACTCGTCTGTTACTCGCAGCGGATCACATTACAGCCACACGGAGTCTGCGTACGGGATCGTTTTATTACATTTAATTGCCAAAAACCCATTCTCAGAATGTTATGAACAAACGTTCTTCCAGTAACGTTAATAAAATGTTCGTTCAAAATGATCTGGTCTTTAAACCTTCTCAATTTTATTTATACACATTTTTTTCCAGAAACGTTTTAGTTGGACGGTCCGCTAACGTTTTCGAAACGTTGCTACTTGTTTCTTTACTTATTTTCCAAGTTGTGGAAAATTGTCTCTGGCTTCACAGTACATTTTATATCACCACATAAATACACAGAAAAAAAAATGGCAATACACAATTTAAAAAATTCTGTTCGGAGAACATTCAAAAGTAACGTTCCCATAATGTTTGCTGAATGTTTAGTTTTAGAAAAGTCTACGAACTTCACATACTTTTGAAAATGCAGCATTTAATTGCTCCTGATGTAAACATGACGGATTTTCTTCTTCCATAAGGAGGTTTGGCTTCGCAACGGCTTTGTATCCTGGCAGATCTTTAAAGAACGCGACACACACGTCTCCCGGAAATCCAGGAGAATTCAACCAATCAGATGACGGCTCCAGTTTTGTGGGGCTTATGCATCAGACGTTCAGCCAACGGTCCGTGGTCGTGACATCTGAGGCTGAGGTTACATGTCATGTGAACATCAACCAACATCAGAGAACGGCAAACATGCGAATGTGTTGTTAACAGTGTTGGGGAAAGTTACTTTTTGTGTTACAATATTTCGTTACTCCTTTAAAAAAATCAACTAACTCTGTCACTTTTTATGAAAATTAATGGATTAGGTTACTTTTGCGTTCATTTTTCTCATCTGGGCTGGGCTTGCATGTTTGTTTTTTAATAATAATAATAAAAAGTTATATTTTCAGGAAATGTAAAGGAACCCTTTTACATTAATAATACATGAATACGCCTCAGGCTGGATTCATGCCTGTACAGGAGAGGTCAGTGAATGGGAAAACAAACTATCTTGCGTTACTTATTTGAAAAAGTAACTTTTTGTAAATTTACTGTAAAAAATAAAATTTTACGGTAAAATACCGGCAGCTGTGGTTGCCAGAACTTTACCATCAAAAATATGGTACAGACATTATTGGTTTTACAGACTTAACTTAAAATTTACAGTAATAAACCGTATTTCATTATCTGATGTAATGTTAATTTACCAACCTATTTATATATTAATATCTGTTTTGTACCATTGTAATACACTGACAACCAACAATCATTACAGCAGTGATGAAAGTCACATGATAAATCAAAGCTTATCACAAGCACCTCTTCCACGAGAAAGTTAGTACAAATATATAGAAGATGCACAGTCTCATTCACACAAACACTAAACAGCATCATGGTAACACATGAAATTTTAAAAATGCAATAAACATTCATTTAACAACATTAAATGTAACATAAAACTCTAATGTACATAACTGACAAGAAAAGAACTAAGCAAACTAAGAAGAAACATAAATATTTCAACAAAAATACATCAAATGTGAAGTGTCACGCAGGGAATTGTGGGAATGTCAATTTACGTTTTTTCACTGTAAATTATACAATGAGTTGTTCTTTTCACTTTCAAAAACTGTAAATTTAACGGTATTTTACAGTAAAATTACATTAAATGTACCGTTAGATCTATCACAGTTATTTATCGTATATAGTAAGGAAACTTTCTGTTAACCAATTAACAGTTTTTCACTGTAGCATTTTTACAGTCTTTTACCGTTAAAACCACGATCATTTTTTACAGTCTTCACTTGTTACTTAAAAAAAAGTAACTTGTAATTCGAAACCCCCAACACTGGTTGTTAAATGATTGAAAAATTAACTTAAAATCTCAAGTTAGTATTTTAGGTCAAAGTTTGGGAATCTCTGCATTACAGTATTGCTGAAGAAGTTTTTAATTGCCTGCTTCAAATGCAGAAATGTTTCGTCATTCTACCGTTTAAATGAGATAACTCAGTTCTGGTGCTGTTTGCACATAATTACAGGAAGACACGCCTGAACTTCCTTCCAAACTACTGTTATCTTCATCCAGAGGGAAGATCACTGGCGATATTTCAGAGCAGATGAAAACTTCTTATTTTTATATTCAAATATGTTATTTGCTCTGTGTGATAAAGTTGACCTTCTTCATTCAGGCTTGCAGCCGGTCGGTGAGAAGCAGAGAAACATGATTATTTCACACGCTGTCAGATATCAGCATGGATTTATATTATACACCATATATCAATCATTTATGGTGCCATTGTTATTTTTAAGGCAAGACACTATAACAATGTTTTTTCATGCACTGGCCAATTTTGATATTTTTGGCTTTTCATGACATGTTGTTTCAGACTAGTGGGAAGAAAATATCCACAATACACATTTAGTGTTTATTTTATTTGCACATGCAGATTTCAATCAGCACTTCAGCGGCTTCACACACCAAACTTTACAGTTTCATTCATATATATATATTCTAAATGTTTGTTCATATATCATTCACCCGATTCATAGAACATTTGATTCTTTTTTTCTGGCTGTATTTTCTGATTTATGTAGAGATTAAAAAAGAGAAACCCCCCAAAAAAACTTTAATTATATGCCACAAAGAATTTTTTAACCAATGTTCTGAAAGTTTTAGCATATTTAATATGATTATGCTTTATTTGCATATTTAAACATAACATTTAAAAAAACGTGCAATTCTTAAAGTAATCAATCAACTGGAGATCTAGTTAAATTCAAATGGCCTTAAGTCGGCCTATATGCATTGCATTAAAAAAGTAGTAGTTCCGCCGCACAGATGTTTGCTAACAGTGTCCGTCCTCCAGTAGCATGAGCTCTTGATGACTGTGCTTCAGCATGAAGCCTGCGGTGGCCTCGCGAGACCCTCCTCGACTCGGATGCTGGATGTCATTATGGCCTCGTGCTTCTGTAACACATGCGGCGAGCAGGGGCTCTCAAGGGTCCAAGCGCTGCTTTATAAGCCTCCTGACAAACCCGCACTCCTTTATAGATGTTTTTGTCCTCTAGCTGGATTGGTTTTCTTTTGAGAGCTTATTTCATGCAATAATAGTGTCACGCGGTGCTGTCATCGTCCATATATCAGAATGAGGGAGGTTAGGTGGTGTGGCAAGCCGTTTTGACTTTTAATAATTCCCAGGATATTAATTTGTGAAATCAACAATTCAATTTTCACTAGTTAAAATGATAATTCTTGTTATCAGGGATTGGATTTTTACTAGCAATGGCATTTTTTGATATCAGGAATTGCTTTCTCACTAGTTAAAATGTTAATTCTTTGACGTCAACAATGACGTCATCGCTCACAGAAATATGAATTCTTGATATCAAGAATTCAATTTCAACTAGTAAGAACTATAATTCTTGATATGTGTAATTGTGTTTTCACTAGTTAAATGTCACCATAGGCTACCATTCAAATTCAATTGTTCATATTAAGAATTGATTTCTTACTATTTGAAATTCCAGTTTCACATATCAGAAACACAATTCTTACTATAAAGGAACAATAATTACTTGGTAAAAATATCCAGATATCCAGAACTCAGTTTTCACAAATGTTAATGTATTTCAATATGTTACACTTGTTATTTCTGAAACTTAACATGTATTTCTGATATCAATAATTTGGAGAGTGATTTCAGATATCTAAAATGGCATTTGTTTTTTTAATGTACTTTTTCTCATATAGACATTACACTTCAATCAGATGTACCTCAGATACTGTATCGAGTATCCTCATATCAAAAAACATACACACACAACATACAAATATATGCCCATACATGCATACAGTCGTGTTCGCCGTACATCTATTCATCAGAAATATATTAAAATGGCTTTCTTACTAGCAACAATCATATTCATGATATCAGAAATGAACATTGTCACTAGTGACAATCGAACTATTGATATAAAAAATGAACATGCAAGTAGCAATTCAATTGTTGATATCAAGAACAGACATTTGCACTAGTAATCATAATTATTGATATCAACAATTGAATTTGAATGGCAGCCTATGTAACTAGTGATGACGTCATTGTTGATATCAAGAAGGGAAAATTGAATTGTTGAAATCAAGAATTCATATCCTGGGAATGATTAAAAGTGGAAACGGCTTGCCATATATGTGGGAAGGTGAAGGACTTCTGTGCCGTTCACATTAGAAGCTGATAAACGGCGTGATCTCATCGAGTTGCTCTTCTCTGCGTCTGTTTTAATGCTGTAATTCTGCTAGAGCTTCAGAAAGACATTCTTCATTATAATTGCAACATAAAGAAACCTGAGCGGTGCTAGAACGTTTAGTTAACTTTCCCATTAAGTTATGAAAACTTTATTTCTGAAAGTTCTCAAAGTTCAAACGTCCAGTTTAAATTTTTTTTTTTTTAAGTTTTATACGAATTCTAAGGGAACATTCCAGTTTATAATTTTTCAAACATTATGTGAACGCTATTTGAATGTTCTCATAGCCTACTTGTTTTGTTGGTGAACATCCATAGGCTATAAATCATGTTTTTGTGAAATTGCCATTGTAAACACCAAACCTTTTACATTTCATAATGTCACACACAGAGAGAGCAAACTAACTGGTCAAGTTAAGCCAAGTTGAAGCTGACTAAAAATGACTGCCAATCTTTACCTGATAACCATTAAAAAAAGTCAGAATGATATATTTATTCATTCATTTATTTTTTCCTCACCTTGTATGGCTGACACCGCCGTCAGTGTATGAATGGGTGAATGTGAGGCAAACTGTAAAGCGCTTTGGTGGCCATTGGGTCTGTTTAAAGCGCTATATAAATGCAGTCCATTTACCATTTATAGGCCTATCTAGAAATTATAGACCAATATCTCCTTTGGATCACTGGTATTCACTGATTAAAAATTGGACTGCAAAAATAATCTATTGACAACCATTAAAACACAGGCTGTGTATTCTGACAGAATGAAAATGATTTATTTCACTCATTTATTCTCTGTCTATATACATTTTAGGCATTTGGATCACTGATACTCACTGATTAAAAATCACTCAGAAAGGAATTAGATACGAAACAGCACAGATGATAATAATAATAATAATAAAAACATTAGCATATGTAAATGAAACGTTTACACGCAAATGTAGATCCAAAGCAGTGTTAACTAATAGACAGCCACAGTATATCTACTGTCTATGAAATTGAACAGATTTTCCAGTAAATTATATTAACCCATTAGCACCTCCAATAATTATATTTGTCCGAATGCCAAATCCTCCTCTTTATCAGAACTCAGATTGAATTTCATTGTTTTGATCTATTTAATCTCTGATATATGAAGCATTAATATTCTTACAAACTAACCTCCTGAACCTCAATATTAATAACTCCCATCTGTGTTCTCCCATCTTCGTTAACAGCTGGATTATATTCCTGTTCTATGTATATTTTTTATTTATTTATATTTAGAGTGATTTATGATTTATTAAAGGTGCTCTAAGCGATGTCACGCGTTTTTTAGGCCAAAACATTTTTTGTCACATACAGCAAACATCTCCTCACTATGGCTGGCTGCCTGTCCCCTGAACACACTGTAAAGAAATGCGGTCTCTGTAGACAGCCCAGGCTCCACACACACCAACAAACACAAACTGGGGCAACCCGCTCCACGAAACAAACAGTGTTCCAGCCTGGGGGGGGGGGGGGGGGGGGGGGGTGTGGAGGAGAGAAGCATGAAGAGGAAAGTTATCATTTTAACTCTTTAAGTTTGATATGGCCGACACACGACCAAAGAGACGACGTTCTGATGAACAGATTGCAAAAATACAAAGAAGAGGGAAAAGGAGAAGGAACGCATGCCCGAATTTACACTGGAAAAGGGAAGGGAGGGAAGGTCTAGCCTCCGTTTTGTTTGACAATACTTTGAACGTCAACAAGAAGTGACGTCACCCAGCATCGCTTTGAGGACCTTTAACACACCGATTGTACTAAGTGACTATCCCATCTGGTATTTTAACTCTCTTAAAAGGGACTGGAAAACCAGATTGCCTACCAGCTTTGGACCCTAAGTTAACCTCAATTGGTAATATATGTTTCGCAACCACAACGAGGAATAATAATCAGAATATTCGCTCTTTATTCCAGAGAGATATCACCTGCATCCCTATTGGTCTAACTTTGTTGATAACCTGAATTGGGGGAGTATATGGAACCTTCCTTACAAATACCTCCTTACGAATAAAGTAAGAGAAATCTCTTTCAAAATGATACATAGGTATTATCCTGCTAAGCAATCTCCTAAGGTTTAAGCTTGACATATGTGTTAACTGTTCTTTATGTGGAGTATGTCCAGAAACAATGGTAACTTTACACCTGTTCTGGCAATGTCCCTACACCATCAATTTCTGGAAAGATCTTTCCCGATATATTACTGTTAAACTTATCGCTGATTTTTCTTTGTTATGGAGGGATGTGCTGTTTGGTCTCCATGTTGTCAAAGGTAAAAAACAGAAAGAAATATACCTAATTAATCTATTGATCATTTTAGGGAAATATCATATTCACAAAGCCAAATTTAGTCATTCTAAACCTTCATTTATTGCTTTTGGTAAGGAGGCGGAACAGTACATCAAATCCATCAATGATTCAAAAAATAAGAAGGCTGCTAAAACCATTCAGTTATGCTCTATCTTTAATGTATTTATTTGAAACTACCCCTGGCTCTGTTCTTGTCTAAGATTGTGTTTTCTGTATTAATGACTCTTTTTCTGTGTCTTACTGTTTGTATCGTTAAGATTTAATAAAGATAAAAAAATAAAAAGATTGTACTAAGCTACGTTGATATGCTACGTTATTGTCTTTATTCTTATTTTACCTGACATGTACCGCCTCATGACAGATCTGAGGTGGTGGGTGTCGATGGGGACTCTTATTTTGAAGTGTTTCTGTGGGCGCTAGTCTGATAGCGGAAGTTCGTGCCTCTAGAAGCTGCAGTTCAGGCGGATCCCGTCAGTGTCTAATCACAAACTTTCTGTCAAACCCGAAAAACACACGCAATCCGGTGAGTGAACCGCTGAGACACTTCATACAGCCGTTAAACACTCGGGGGACATGAAATAAAACCCGCAGCGCAGGCGCCAGCCAGTTTAGGAGCGCAGGCCTATGATACTGTGTGTGTGTGTGTGTGTGTGTGTGTGTGTGTGTGTGTGTGTTTTCAGGTGACATGGGGGATAAGGAGTTGATGTGGGCCCTGAAAAACGGAGATTTGGATGAGGTTAAGACTCTCCTGGTTAAGGTGAGAAACACACACGTTTCATCTTTTTACATACATTCATAATCGAGTACAAGCAGGTCTGACAGCTCGTCAAGGTTTATAAACCCTTACAAAACAGTATTGTGATGGTACCATGGTTTCTGATCTATATCATGACACTGATTGATTCCCATTTATCATGTCAAGCTGTATTACTGTGATACAGAACCAGGTTATCATGTTATGGTCCATAAACCTTAGTAATATTATGGTACTTGGCAGTAAAAGCAACACGTGGATGTTTTCTAACAGATTTTTAATCTAAAGCGGATTTGGTTTCAGTAAAAAAAGCAGCAGGTTTTTTTTTGTCAACATTAAACAATACGTTTGCTTTGCATCCCATTTTATTTTATTAATTTGATGCATTTATTAGTGGACCAGTGAACCAGCTACTAACTAGCTGACTAGTTTTTCTATTTTTGTAGTTTTTTCTCTTTAAAGCATTATTTCAGCAGTTGTTTTTCTCATGAAAGATTATCTAATAGAAAATGAGGCACTGATGATGTCAGCCATAAAGGAAAGTCGTTTCAGAAGTCGAGCTCGATTGTACTTGTTATCGACAGAAATAGTTTACCAGAAAATTATAACGACAAAATAGCATCAGGAGGTAGTGACGTGTTCTTTCTGATGGTGATGTTTTTTCTGGTCTATGTGTGTGAGTGTAAGTGTGTGTGTGTGTGTGTGTGTGAGTATTTTACCAGAAAACTATAAGGACAAAATTGCATCAGTAGATAGTGAAATGTTTTTTTCTGATGGAGATGTTTTTTCTGGTGCGTGTGTGTGTGTGTGTGTGTGTGTGTGTGTGTGTGTGAGAGAGAGAGTGTGAGTGTGAGAGTGTAAGTGTTTTGTGTGTGATTGTAAGTGTGTGTGTGTGTGTGTGAGAGTATTTTACCAGAAAACTATAAGGACAAAATTGCATCGGTAGATAGTGAAATGTTTTTTCTGATGGAGATGTTTTTTTCTGGTGCGCGTGTGTGTGTGTGTGTGTGTGTGTGAGAGAGAGAGAGAGGAGAGAGAGAGAGAGAGAGAGAGAGTGTAAGTGTGTGTGTGTGTGTGTGTGAGTATTTTACCAGAAAACTATAAGGACAAAATTGCATCAGTATGAAGTGTTTTTTCTGATGATAATACACTGGTTTTCTTGGTATTCTAAAGTGTGAAGTGAATACCTCAGTGTGTAAATATAGTGATCGTTTATTACCAGAGTGGCTTTGTTCATTACTGTGGTTGTGTTAATGGTTTAAAGACGTTCAGCTGATGTCTGACCTCTCTCTCTCTCTCTCTCTCTCTCTCTCTCTCTCTCTCTCTCTCTCTCTCTCTCTCTCTCTCTCTCTCTCTCTCTCTCTCTCTCTCTCTCTCTCTCTCTCTCTCTCTCTCTCTCATCTGTTAAGTGTGTATCCTGTGTCACAATATCACATCACCTCCTTGTGTAACTATATACACTCTTCACACACACACACACACACACACACACACACACACACACAGAAGCGGCTCGCAGACCCCAGAGGAGTGTGTGTGAGGTGCTGAAATGAGTGAGAGGTCTGTGTGTGTGTGTGTGTGTGTGTGTGTGAGAGAGCGCGTGTGTGTGTGAGAGAGCGTGTGTGTGTGTGAGAGAGCGTGTGTGTGTGTGTGAGAGAGCGTGTGTGTGTGTGAGAGAGCGTGTGTGTGTGTGTGTGAGAGAGCGTGTGTGTGTGTGAGAGAGCGTGTGTGTGTGTGAGAGAGCGTGTGTGTGTGTGTGAGAGAGCGTGTGTGTGTGTGTGTGTGTGAGAGAGCGTGTGTGTGTGAGAGAGTGTGTGTGTGTGAGAGAGTGGAAAAACTAACAAGACGCTTACAAGTAAACATTTTAGTTGGTTGGATGAGTAACTGAGTATTTAATTATAGAAAAAAATCTCCATGTTTTCTGTGCTGACGCGTTCATAACATGTAAGGGTGGCGCTGGCAATAACCTAAAAGCTGTCAAAAGAACCGGCAAAAGTAATGATTATGAATAGGCCTATGTCAAAATAGCAAGGAGACATTTAATTGTTTATTAATAAACAAGTGTTTTCTGTCAGTGTCGGCTCACTCGGCTGGAAAGATGAAGTTGGCGATGCTGACTCTTGGCAGTGAACGCGCCAGAGAGAAATGCACTTTTGATACGGATTAGGCCTACATAAACAGAGTCTGCTTCTTTCGTTTTGAATTGTTCTGTTTAAAAGTAGACATTTCAATATAGATATATTTCTGTGAAGTATAGGCTATACCTTATACGCTGAGTTTCGGTTCATTAATGAGACGAGCTCCACTTCACGCGCCGGCGCCTCCGTGTCGTGATTATCTAATGTCTTCTATATTAACTTCTTATTTATTAAATGCAGGTAGGCCTAATTGGTTGATGAAACATTGATTAAAATTAAGATACAAATAATACAAAACGAAATTTACTTTAAAGAAAGGCTGTGTGCTTTCTGTTGAGGTCTCTGCGTGAAAGTTTTAGTGCCGCTTCCAGAACTGTCACGTCCGTAACATTGTTTTTTTCCTCATAAATGCGAAGACGAAAAATAAAAATAAAATGAATATTTTATGTTCTGGGGAGAACCAACCCTTCTTCATTCGGTAGGATTACTTTGGTTTGTGCAGTGTAATTCACAGAATAGGTAGGCTACTAAAACAATATTTTGCCACCTAAAAGTTAAAGATGTTTTATGTCATTGTCCGTAACGCATCTTCCCTAATATTAAATATAAAATGCATGTGTAGACTTATATTTTTCTAATGTCTGAACTCCTTTATTAAGGGAGTATGGATATATATATATATATATATATATACAGAAGTTTCAATATATTGGTATTAAATGCATTTTCTGAGAATTTATTTCAAGTTTTGACTGCAAATGTCACGTCCGTAACGCTGAAATTGCCCAATTTTAATTGATCCTCTACTAGTTTTGTGGTGTAGGTCTACGTATTTTATAATGTTAACTTCAAATAATACTAATATTAATTTAAAGATGTGGTAGCATTGGATCTGGACGGGAAGGATAACTCTGGGAGTTGAAAGGGGTGTGTCTCACACCGCGACACAGGTTCGTGGATAGAGTATCGCGACTTCGGTTTTATATTGCGTATCGTTACAGCCCTATTAAAATAGCTTTTTAAAAATACGAAAACTGGCAATATTAAAGCGGTTTAAAACATCTCCACTTAAAATGCTATTGGTATCGACTATTTAAATAAAGTTAAAGGAATATGACTTCGTCAGAAGAATTTTTTTCACTTTAATCCCTGTGTGTGTGTGTGTGTGTGTGTGTGGTGTGTGTGAGAGAGAGTTTTTTATTTATTTTTATAACACTTTATTTGTCTAAATCATTTAAAAACAATTAACGAACATACACTTTTACTCAAGACATTATAGCGAAATTTAATTCACCACCTCTAACAAAGCACAAAATTTTTTTGTAATTCATACATTTTCAAATTCCTCTATAATCTTCATAGTTTTATAGAATAAAAAATCTAATTTAATTCTTACTTTTATTAAACTCTTAAAAACTTGTACTACATCCCGACCAACATCACCATCTATTTTTTCCTTTCTTGTCAGATAAATAGCCATTTTCTCTTTTCCAATAACAAAGTTAACAATTTGCCCTTTTTTTCTCCTTTTCTTCCAAAACTTGAACCCAAAGATAAAACCAACCTTTGAAAATATTACTTTAAAATCCACAAACATGAAATTAAGCATTAAAAACAAGTTTTTAAGCCTGTCACAATGTACAAAACCGTGAAAAATAGTTTCCCTTTGATCACAAAAAGGACATTTGCTTTCAACTGCTGAATTAATGATGCTAACAAACACATTTACAGCAACAGAGAGAGAGAGAATGTGTGTGTGTGTGAGAGAGAGAGAGAGAGAGTATGTGTGTGTGAGAGAGAGAGAGAGAGAGAGAGAGAGAGAGAGTGTGTGTGTGTGGGAGAGAGAGTGAGAGTGTGTGTGAGAGTGATTGTGTGTGTGTGTGAGAGAGAGAGTGTGTGAGAGAGTGTGTGTGTGAGAGAGAGTGTGTGTGTGAGAGAGAGAGAGAGAGAGAGTGTGTGTGTGTGTGTGTGAGAGTGTGTGTGTGTGTGTGTGGTTTGAGGATGTGGGCAGGAGACCGCAGGTGTTTTAAACAGCGCCTGTATGGAGAGTTTGTGTGTGGTTTAGTTCGTCACTTTCAGCCTCAGAATATCTGGTGTTTTATCCTCATCACACGAGTGTGTGTGAGCGCCCGGTCAACGCTGAAGATCTGCCGTCCGTCAGTAAATGTTCAGTGTTTCGTCATGGAGGCGTTCTGTGTTCTCGTGTGGTCGTGATATATTTAGCTCAGCGGTTTACTGCGTGTCACACACACACAGCAGGTTCACATGATGAAGAGAAGCAGCAGTAAAATAAATGTATTTTAAAGAAATAAATGTAATTGGACTAATAGATGAGTTCAGATGATCTGCTGATAACCACCTTTATGTCTATTTTTGGGGTGAAATCCAGTAAATTAAACCGCTTCACATTTTAAAACACTCAAGCAAAAGATAAAATAATGTTTATATTGATTTCTATATAAATATTTTATATTATAATTATTTTCATATAGTATAATAATAATGTTATGCATTGTATAATATGTGATATATATATATAAATATAAGTAATATATTAAATATTTATATTATTATTATTAAAAAATAACAAACTATCAAAAATATATTTTATTGAATAATATAATATTTAATACTAAATATTATTATATTTATGATTAAGTATCCTAATATTTTATATAATTATTGTCAATCCTAATATTTTATATAATTATTGTCATGCTCATATAATATAATAATATTATGTATTTCTGGTATATAATATGTGATAATCATATAATAATTATTTATCATTTATATTAGAATCATATTAAACATAATATGACTTAATAATTAAATATGTATTTAATAATAAACGTTATTAAATAACATACTATTAAATATAAACAATAATATCATATTATAATTAATAATAATATATTATTATTATAATTAATCATATATTATTATTATAATTAATAATAATATTATTATAATTAATAGTAATATAAATATACATGAATAATATATTTAATATTAAACATTATATTTATAATGATTTAAGTATATAATATGATCTGATTGTAATAATGTTTTCGAATGGTGATATAATAGTAATTGTGTGTGTGTGTGTGTGTGTGTGTGTGTGTGTGTGTGTGTGTGTGTGTGTGTGTGTGCAGGCGGAGGATGTGAACCGGACTCTGGAGGGAGGCCGAAAGCCTCTTCATTACGCTGCAGACTGTGGTCAGAACGAGATGCTCGAGTTTCTGCTGTCGAAAGGAGCCGATGTCAACGTAACTGTCCTTCTACACACACACACACACACACACACCAGCTCAAGTCTGTGTGTTTAGATCAATATCTACTCGCGTATGTAAATGTTTAGCATGTGGAGATATAAGACCTGCACACTCGGCTGATACCATCAGAGCACAATCAGACTTCTGCTAAATTACAATATTCAAATAGAAAACCGTTATTGTAATTTGTAATAAGAGCCTATTTCTATTCCAATGTTCCTGTTTTTACTTTATTTGGTGAGCAGAAGAAACGAGATTAAATCAAAAATCCCCTCATACTTTTGAACGGTATTTCATAAAACTCCTATGTGTTTAAAACCACACTATGGCTGCACCGTTTGATCACATTTTAATTCCATAATACTCTAATATAATTCTGTATATACCATTGTTTTTCATTGTATATCACGCTCTGACACACTTTTTGATATTGGCAGCAAGAACATAGACGGAGGTTTGAACCAGTGTTATTTTAGTATTATCGTTTTATGATCATTTTTAATTATGTTTAGGGTTATTATCATGAACTACAACTATTGAAAACATTTGTGTTAGTTGAAATAAAGCTGTCGTAAAAAATAAATATTAGTTTATTCTATATTATAATGTAATATATGATATAATCATTTATAATCAAAAATAAATAAATATTAGTTGAAAAACGTCATTAAGGTGTAGAAATGTCATCTTGGCAATTAACTCGAGTTGTAGAACTAAAATAATTACCTGGAAATAAATCAAATTGAAAACTGAAAAAAAAAAAAAAAATTTAAAAAGCAATATTTTAAAATAAAAAAAACGAATAAAATAAAACTAAAAATATAAAAAATTAAATCTAATTCAAAATATTAATGTAAAACTAAAATAACCCCGATTAGATTTATATTTTCATATTTGTTAGTTTTAGTCATTTTAATGTGTGCTTTTGTAATTTTTCTTAGTTTTTTTAATATATATAAATAGTTTTTATTCATTTTTTTATTTTTATTTCAGTTTTATTACATCAGGTCAAGCTAAAATAAATGAGAAATGTTGAAAAAGCTGCAATTCTCCCCCAGAACTCGTACAGATCAGCGTCTCTTGCTCGGCCCCTCGATCTCTGTCCCATCATGAGCACTCGTGTACAGAGAGAGACCGGTTTCCCTGATTACCCAGCATGCATCTCTCTCGGTCTAATTCATAGAGATGGTGATTTTGCGGATAATTGTGGTGTTTTTTCCTTGCAGGCTCCGGATAAACACGGCATCACCCCGCTGCTGTCCGCCACTTACGAGGGTCACATGACCTGCGTCAAGATTCTTCTAGAAAAGGTACTGATGCGTTCGCATCGTCCCAGCGTGATATAATGTGTAACAATAATGATATATATATATATATCTTTGTCATTGTTTGTTTGTTTTTTACCCACTGGAAATTCAACAAAAAATCATTAGAAAACAGCTTCACATTATAAGACACTTGAGTTCAAAACAAAGTGAATTATTAATAAAAAATAGTTAAAATTACTAAAATAATATGATATTTACAGTAAGGTTCCATTAGTTAACATTGGTTGATGCATTAACTAACACTAAGCAATACATTTGTTACAGTATTTATTATTCTTTGTTAACATTATTTAATAAAAACACAACTGTTCAAAGTTCAGCTCAGGTCTATTAAATAATATTAACAGAAACAACTTTTGTTTTTAATAATGTCTTAATAAATGTTAAAATTAACATCAACTAAGATTAATAAATGCTTTAGAAGTATTTTCATTGTTAGTTCATGCTAACTAATGGAACCTTATTGTAAAGTGTTACCATTTATTTGTATTAATTTATTGAAATTATGTATAAAAAATTAGAGCTTAATATAAATGTTTCACATGCAATGTAACTTAGTAATGTAATATATAAAAAGGTAAGTTTAAACTCAAGTCTGATTGGATGAGACATTTAATATAAACACATCAGTTGAAATTTATATTAATGCAACAAGGTTTTTAATGTTGAAACGAACTAAATTATGAAGACTTTTTCACAATACTCAAATTTTGAATTTGGGGTTTTCATAAGCTGTAAGCCATAATCATCAAAATTATAACACATAAAGGCTTGAAATATCTCACTTTGCATGTAATGCGTCTATATATTAGTTTCACCGTTTAAGTTGAATTACTGAAATAAATGAACTTTTGCAGGATATTCTAATTTTTCGAGTTTCACCTGTAGTATAATTTTACTTACTTGAAATAAAAAAATAGCCGATATGCACAACCTGTGATGCACATCAGTTGAAATCTATATTATTGTGACAAGTTTCTCAGCATCTGCACACAAGTCAACTCCTGTAATTGTGCCGGACGTCTTTGACACGCTGTGCTCTGTGTGTTCACTCTTCACCATATTTACTCTGATGTGTCTAGCTCAGTATAACTGCTCATAATCTCTGCTGGCTGGCACATTTCTACTGTTGTGTGGTGTATGTTGTGGCAGCGTCCAGCTCTGGGGAGAGAAAGAGCTTTTGTTTGTGGATTTAAAGCTGAAAGCGTCTGAACGCAGGCTGTAAACAGTGGCATCCGCAGGGTCACACGGGGTTATAATGCAGTTATGTCAGGCTGCACAGCACTGCACATTCTCCAGTGAGAGATCCCGTTTGAGATTACACAACACACACACACACACACACGTGTGCGCTGATGTCCCACCGGGGCCCGTATCGCTGACCCGAGGGCCCTTCATCTCCTCAGACGCTCTGTGTGTTTCCGATGCTTCTGCAGGAGCTGATCAGGCATTTTTGGCTGTTGCTCGGGAATATTTCAGGCTTGAATCCCCATTGGATCACTTGAGGAGTGCAGTTGTTCTGAAACAAGAAGTTGGGGTGTGACATTGTTTAAAGGGGAGCTATTCTGCCCTTTTAAAAAGCCTTGATGTTGTTTTCAGGCTCTACTAGAACAGGTTTTCCTGCTTGAATGTTGATTATTCTCCTCATATTCTCCATTGTTGCGGCTCCTCTCTTCCCAGTCTGTCAGTAACGCTCTGTTCACTTCCTGTCTCTATGAAGCCCCTCCTTCTGAAAAGCACACTGTGCTCTGATTGGTCGGCTGGATCGGTGTGTTGTGATTGGTCGAGCGCTTTGAGTGTGTTTGGGAAATGTCCCGCCCCTTTCCATAACCGCCAGTTTAACACACTACTAACTAACTCAACCAGGCCCCGCCCCTTTATTCTGCGCAATAATTATTATAATGAGGAATATTGTGACGTGTTCGTTCCCGGAAGAAACTCAAGACTACAATGGAGGCGTTTCAGGAGTTCAGAAACAGTGCTTATAATTAATTATTATCTGCGTTAATTACTAATGGTTCCAAAAAGCAACTCTCAGTTTTCAGTAAAAATAAACGAAGATGGTTTTATAGAAACATTTCTCCGTTCTTACAAAGTAACTTTAAAAATCCCTTTTCTTTCTCCATTTCTTGTACATTATTTATTTCATATGACAATAAAAAATGTATAAAAGCATTAGAAGCTTAGCTATTTGGTAACACTTTACAATAAGGTTATTTCTACATGAAGACGACTTATTCTTAATGTTGCATCATTAACAAATAGGACCTTTATTTTTTAAATTGATCTTAATATACAATATTGTCATGGTTAAGTCATTATTGTTAACTCTCAAATAAGTTCTTCACTAATTTCCAATAATTTCGTTCGTATTATACATCTGTTATCGGTCATATTTTCTTCATCGTTAATGATTGTGAAAGTAAAACTGCAGCTTTTCTTTTGAATTCTCCCCTCAAAGCATTGTGGGTGTTTGGTTCACCGCACAGAAGGATGCAATTGACACCCAGACTACAGTGTGAATCTGAAGAACGTCTCAGTGGCTCTTCAACAAACACACACTTTCCCTAAATAACTCTGTGTTTGTCCAGTGCACTTATTTGTATTTGGATCTCAATCCAACACTATATATTTGAAGATGATTGTGCATTAAATGTATAAAGATGTTTGTGAATGATGGATTTGGTAACGTGAGATCCATATAAATGTGTTCTGGATCTAGTCTCATATTTCTACTTGTGTATAAAGCAAGGTTGTATTTGACTCTGGTGGGCGTGGCCTTAGACGGCGACTTGCCCAGTGCATTATGGGTGTTGAAGTTTTCCTATGTATTTGGCAAAAGGCCGTTTTCTCTAGTCAGGTATCACCGATTTTAAAACATTTTGGCAGCCATGTTTTATTGAAAGCTCATTTTACCAGCAGTGATGTAACTCTTTAAGCATCTTATATCGTTTCTATTTTAAATTTGAATAACTCAAATATGGTAAAATAGCCTGAGAAGCTAGCATGGCGTCCATCACGTATCCACACTCATGGTCATAAATACGGCAGGCGAGACGAAACGCCACATGGCCGACACACATGAATGAGAGATCGAAGAGCACTTCCTCTTTTTTCTGTCGTCAAATGCTCTGAGTGGGAAGTAAAACTTCCATAATTACCAGTTAACTTCAGATATTTACATTTTAAACATTATTTTAAACGCCTTTTATCTAGCTATCAGGATCACAGTATCAGTTTTAATTCTTTAAGGGCCAATATTCTAAATTTAGTTACGTTTAGTAATTTCATTGTGTTTTGGGCATTTTTTTGTTTCGTTTTAATATTCCTATTTAGGTTTAATGTATTTTTATTTCAGTTTTGATTATTATTTATTTCCAGGTATTTGCCAAGGAAACATTTCCACTTTTCGTTTAGTTTACGTTTTTCAAATAATATTTTGTGCTTTATACTATTGAAAACATGAGTGAGTGTGTGAGAGTGTGAGAGTGAGTGAGTGAGTGAGTGAGTGAGTGAGTGAGTGAGTGAGTGAGTGAGAGAGTGAGTGAGAGAGTGAGTGAGAGAGGTGAGTGAGTGAGTGAGTGAGTGAGTGAGTGAGTGAGTGAGGTGAGTGAGTGAGGTGAGTGAGGTGAGTGAGGTGAGTGAGTGAGGTGAGTGAGTGAGGTGAGTGAGTGAGTGAGTGAGGTGAGTGAGTGAGGTGAGTGAGTGAGGTGAGTGAGGTGAGTGAGGTGAGTGAGGTGAGTGAGTGAGGTGAGTGAGTGAGTGAGGTGAGTGAGTGAGGTGAGTGAGGTGAGTGAGTGAGGTGAGTGAGGTGAGTGAGGTGAGTGAGGTGAGTGAGTGAGTGAGGTGAGTGAGTGAGTGAGTGAGTGAGTGAGTGAGTGAGTGAGTGAGGTGAGTGAGTGAGGTGAGTGAGTGAGTGAGGTGAGTGAGTGAGGTGAGTGAGTGAGTGAGTGAGTGAGTGAGTGAGGTGAGTGAGTGAGGTGAGTGAGGTGAGTGAGGTGAGTGAGTGAGGTGAGTGAGTGAGGTGAGTGGGTGAGTGAGGTGAGTGAGTGAGTGAGTGAGTGAGGTGAGTGAGGTGAGTGAGTGAGGTGAGTGAGTGAGTGAGTGAGTGAGTGAGGTGAGTGAGTGAGGTGGGTGAGTGAGTGAGGTGAGTGAGTGAGTGGGTGAGTGAGTGAGGTGAGTGAGTGAGGTGAGTGAGGTGAGTGAGGTGAGTGAGTGAGGTGAGTGAGTGAGTGAGTGAGTGAGGTGAGTGAGTGAGGTGAGTGAGTGAGTGTGTGAGTGAGGTGAGTGAGTGAGGTGAGTGAGTGAGTGAGTGAGTGAGTGAGGTGAGTGAGTGAGTGAGTGAGGTGAGTGAGTGAGTGAGGTGAGTGAGGTGAGTGAGTGAGTGAGTGAGTGAGGTGAGTGAGTGAGTGAGGTGAGTGAGGTGAGTGAGTGAGTGAGGTGAGTGAGTGAGGTGAGTGAGTGAGGTGAGTGAGTGAGTGAGTGAGTGTGTGAGTGAGGTGAGTGAGGTGAGTGAGTGAGGTGAGTGAGGTGAGTGAGTGAGGTGAGTGAGGTGAGTGAGTGAGGTGAGTGAGTGAGGTGAGTGAGTGAGGTGAGTGAGTGAGTGAGGTGAGTGAGTGAGGTGAGTGAGTGAGGTGAGTGAGGTGAGTGAGTGAGGTGAGGTGAGTGAGTGAGGTGAGTGAGTGAGTGAGGTGAGTGAGTGAGGTGAGTGAGGTGAGTGAGTGAGGTGAGTGAGGTGAGTGAGTGAGTGAGGTGAGTGAGTGAGGTGAGTGAGGTGTGTGAGTGAGGTGAGTGAGTGAGTGAGGTGAGTGAGTGAGGTGAGTGAGTGAGTGAGTGAGGTGAGTGAGTGAGTGAGGTGAGTGAGGTGAGTGAGTGAGGTGAGTGAGGTGAGTGAGTGAGGTGAGTGAGTGAGGTGAGTGAGTGAGTGAGTGAGTGAGGTGAGTGAGGTGAGTGAGGTGAGTGAGGTGAGTGAGTGAGGTGAGTGAGGTGAGTGAGTGAGGTGAGTGAGGTGAGTGAGGTGAGTGAGTGAGGTGAGTGAGTGAGTGAGTGAGTGTGTGAGTGAGGTGAGTGAGTGAGGTGAGTGAGTGAGTGAGGTGAGTGAGTGAGGTGAGTGAGGTGAGTGAGTGAGGTGAGTGAGTGAGTGAGTGAGTGAGTGAGTGACACTGGCGTTTTACTGTGTCTTTTGAAAGAAGTAAATAAATAAATAAATCAGTCTTCAGATGTGTGTTGATCCTCAGGCTCTCGTGTATGTGTTTCGGCACATTTGTGTTCTGGACTTTAGTGCAGTGTGTGTCGAGCTCAGAGTAAACCGGAGACTTCTAAAACTCGACCCGTGTGTGTGAAGAGGAATGATTCTGTCGGCACACACACACACACTGAGGATCAATAAAGCGCATCGATCGGCGCGGAGGATAATATTAGTGTAAAGCCCCGAGGGTCCGGCTCACGCTAGATTATGCGGTTCTGTTACTCAATAATCAGCTCTTATTGGTGGAAGGGTGATCTACTGTAAATTGTTCTTTTATTTCATGAATAATGTTGGGTCGTGTGTAGCGAGCAGAACATGCACTAATGCTGGGAGATTAGTTGCTTTGTCTGTCGAAGGACCATCAGATGTCAATATTGTAATGCCCTTCACTTTAAGACTTGCCCAGTGTTTATTAATGTCATTAGACTTCAAATCTGGAGAAACTTTGAAGGACTTGTTTTGTAAAAGAAAAAAAAGGACCTAGAAAAACCTTTGCAAATTTTTATCACAAGTACAATTAAATTAGTTATTTATTTATATCACATTTTGTGTTTATTGAAGGCTAAAACCAGGGTTAGTATCATTTAATTAAAACTAAAATAATTAAAACGTTTCTGTTAATTGAAATAAAGCTGGGGGGAAAAATTGTAAATAAAGTAAAAGTGAAATAAAAATAAATAATGGTTTTACTGTTTTTTATTAACCCTTTATGACCTGCCATAGAACAATTCCACCAGAGTATATCTTTGTATTTTTACATGCTGTGCTGTCATTCTTTTGAGCATTTTCATACGACATACATCAAAATAATCCTTACTCTCCCAATTTGAAGGCTATGTTTGTAATAAATCAATAGTAACTAGATAAATATCTCAAAAGTGCAATAAACCTGTCAACCTCAAACTTGTCAATGTGAAAAACGTGCATAAAACAATTTAAAACTATACAGAATTGATTTGAACTGTTTACATAGATTAGTTTTTAACATACACTCATTTTTACACTCATTCAAAAAAGGGGGGGGGGGGGGTGCATTTTAAAATTTTATAAAATTTTATATTTTTATTTAAAATATAAAATAAATAGATGAGCAGACGGAGAGTTCATCGTCATCGGACGCAATTGGTATTTCCAAAACCGCGTCCGTGTACTTTCGTTTAGATCTAACGTTGCGTGCGTGCGTGCGTGCGCGCGCGCGCGCGTGTGTGTGTGTGTGTGTGTGTGTGTGTGTGTGTGTGTGTGTGAATGTGCTTGTATTTGTGAATGTCTAAAGGAGAAAGAAATGATGAAATAAAGCAATGGTAAAAAGACAATAACGATAAGAAGGAACATATAGCAAATGGGAGTCAAACGCATGGTCAAATGACGCAGCTTGTGACGTCACACCATGCGACACACCCGGGGGTCATAGTGCACAGAACGTGATACGTCAATGAGCCATCGGAAGACGTAACTATCAATCGCAGATCTACAGAACATGTGTGCAAAGACGTGCAATGCATTTTTGTGGGGTTTTTTGTAAACGCAAATTACGCAGTTTGTACAGACTGATTAGAGGGTGAAAACAACGCAACATGGGCATGTTGGAGGCTTGATCTGAACATGTTACATCTCTGGTTTTGTATGCAAAAAGAATAATTGAGCTAGCCATTTGGTTTCAGTTTCTATAGGCTTTTAAACAGACACACGCAAACGGGAGCGTCGGTCTTAAAGGGTTAATTGTATTTTTGAATTTCATGTTAATTAGTCGTTTTGTTATGTGCTTTTGTCATTTTATTAGATTTGCTGTTTAGGTTTAATTTATTTTTATTTGAGTTTTAGTTTTTTATTTATTAATCATTTATTAGTGCTTCAACTATTTCAGTTTTTCTAGTTTTCGGTTTTTCGACTAATATTAATATTTTGTTATTACAGTTTGTTAATGATAAAAACCCTGGCATAAGTGTGTCTCAATCTCATTATTTCTTTCCTTTCCTGCTGCCGGTCTTTTGTGTTTAATCGTGTGTGTGTGTGTGTGTGTGTGTGTGTGTTCCTCCCTCCAGGGTGCTGATAAGGAACGTAAAGGTCCGGATGGTCTCAGCGCGTTCGAGGCGGCCGAAAGCGAGGCCATTAAAGCTCTACTGAAGTGAGACGAACGCTACCGGCAGCG
>CM060594.1:42408681-42558681 GCA_030578255.1 Tiaroga cobitis
TGAGTGTTGAGTGTGAGTGTGTGTGAGATAGAGAGAGAAAGTAAGTGTGTGTGTGTGTGTCTTGAGTGTGAGTGTCTTGAGTGTGTGTGTGTGTGTGTGTGTGTGCGAGAGAGAAAGTAAGTGTGTGTGTGTGAGTGTCTTGAGTGTGAGTGTCTTGAGTGTGTGTGCGAGAGAGAAAGTAAGTGTGTGTGTGAGTGTCTTGAGTGTTGAGTGTGAGTGTCTTGAGTGTGTGTGCGAGAGAGAAAGTAAGTGTGTGTGTGAGTGTTGAGTGTTGAGTGTCTTGAGTGTGTGTGAGATAGAGAAAGTAAGTGTGTGTGTGAGTGTCTTGAGTGTGAGTGTCTTGAGTGTGTGTGTGTGTGTGTGTGCGAGAGAGAAAGTAAGTGTGTGTGTGAGTGTCTTGAGTGTTGAGTGTGAGTGTGTGTGTGCGTGTGTGAGAGAGAGAAAGTGTGAGTGTCTTGAGTGTTGAGTGTGAGTGTCTTGAGTGTGTGTGTGAGAGAGAGAAAGTGTGAGTGTCTTGAGTGTTGAGTGTGAGTGTCTTGAGTGTGTGTGTGTGTGTGTGTGTGTGTGTGTGCGAGAGAGAAAGTAAGTGTGTGTGTGTGTGTGTGAGAGAGAGTGTGTGTGTGTGTGAGAGAGAGAGTGTGTGTTAATGTGTGGATCTGAGGGGAACGTCCTGTGAAGTGTCCCTCGTTCTCAGACTGGAGAAGCGTTCGCCGGCCGCTGGAAATCGATGTCCACTTCTCTGCTATTAGGAGGAGTTTAACTGCAAATAAAAGAGGATTTATCACCGCTGCCGGTATGTAGACGAGCACTGCTGCATTCTGGGTAATAAGCTGAGGGGACGGTGCTCTCCGCTTCACACAGATCATCTAACTCTCTCTCACACACACACACACACACACACACACGAGCCTCGGGTCCAGAACCCAGAGAGATGCCCAGCTAGTGAGTTTAATACCGACTTCTTTAGTCTCTTTCTTAGGCATAACAATAATTAACTCTATAAAACCTGCTGTATAATATTTGATGCATGAATTCTTAAGACCTCGAAATGATCAACATGACCTGAAAAACACACTTTAGACATTCTACTAACTATGAGTAACTTTGCAACGACATGTAGTGGACATGTAGTGGACATGTAGTGGACATGTAGTGGACATGTAGTGGACATGTAGTGGACAAAGTTACTCATAGTTAGTAAAGTGTCTATCGAAATAAAGTGGAACTGTCGTCTGATTAATAATAAAGACCTTTTTAGCAAGTGAAAGTCTTTTAGTAAAATTGTACCTCAACTCGTGAAAATCTTTACTGATTTTAATCATGTAAACGTAAGAATAACTGATATTTTTAGGAATATTTCAAGATGCACACACTTTTGGAGCTGTGATTGGAGCAAGTCCCGGGAAAGGCCCTGATTGGGAAGTGAAGTCTTGGATCTTGGTGTTTTGGCTGGAATCGAGCGCCTCAGCGATTGGCAGCGGTCGTTTCTAGCCTTTATTCTGTTTCCAGTTCTGCTCTGCACATCTGAGATAGAAATAACAATCACTCTGCTGTCAGAGCGCTGCATGTTCAGGGAAACACACACGAAAGGCCATATGCTGAGTTTGAGACGGTTAATGTGTGTGATCCAGAGGTCCAGAGAGAGAGAAGCTCCCTCCTGCGCTGGGATAGAGATGCTTACAGTATCCGGCCTTTACTTCGCTCTTATCAGACCGGCGCATGTTTCAAAGCAAGTGAGGATGATATTAGACAAGTTCCATTTCTTTTCAATGGCAGCTTGTTAAATCCACGGATTAAACGAATATAAACGGTAATCGCAGTGCTTTTTATCACACAACTCTGACCCTTTTAAGAGTTTACATCTTATCATTTTGACTTTTTTCTCTGAATTCTGAGTTTACATCTCATAATTTTGACTTTTTTCTCTGAATTCTGAGTTTACATCTCATAATTTTGACTTTTCTCTGAATTCGGAGTTTACTTCTCATAATTTTGACTTTTTTCTCTGAATTCTGAGTTTACATCTCATAATTTTGACTTTTTTCTCTGAATTCGGAGTTTACATCTTATAATTTTGACTTTTTTCTCTGAATTCTGAGTTTACATCTCATAATTTTGACTTTTTTCTCTGAATTCTGAGTTTACATCTCATAATTTTGACTTTTTTCTCTGAATTCGGAGTTTACATCTCATAATTTTGACTTTTTTCTCTGAATTCGGAGTTTACATCTTATAATTTTGAGTTTTTTTCTCTGAATTCTGAGTTTACATCTCATAATTTTGACTTTTCTCTGAATTCGGAGTTTACTTCTCATAATTTTGACTTTTTTCTCTGAATTCTGAGTTTACATCTCATAATTTTGACTTTTTTCTCTGAATTCTGAGTTTACATCTTATAATTTTGACTTTTTTCTCTGAATTCTGAGTTTACATCTCATAATTTTGACTTTTCTCTGAATTCGGAGTTTACTTCTCATAATTTTGACTTTTTTCTCTGAATTCTGAGTTTACATCTCATAATTTTGACTTTTTTCTCTGAATTCTGAGTTTACATCTTATAATTTTGACTTTTTTCTCTGAATTCTGAGTTTACATCTCATAATTTTGACTTTTCTCTGAATTCGGAGTTTACATCTCATAATTTTGACTTTTTTCTCTGAATTCTGAGTTTACATCTCATAATTTTGACTTTTTTCTCTGAATTCGGAGTTTACATCTCATAATTTTGACTTTTTTCTCTGAATTCGGAGTTTACATCTCATAATTTTGACTTTTTTCTCTGAATTCGGAGTTTACATCTCATAATTTTGACTTTTTTCTCTGAATTCGGAGTTTACATCTCAGTTATTTACAGAATAAAATGATTTGAAAAAAACTCGACTTCACACATTAACACCTGCAATTCAGACTTTTCCTCTCAGAATTGCTAGATACAGACTCGCAACTCAGAAATTGAGAAATATAAACTTGAAATTTTGAGTTTATATCTTTCAATTCAGATTTTTCTTCCTCAAAATTGTGAGATAAAAATCAACCTTTTTATTTATTTCTTTTATTTCGTGGAGGAAACAAGTTCCCATACTTTTCTCCAGCTGTTTAAACCCAGAATATGCCTCTCTGTTTTTCACTTTCCCTCTGTAATCAACATATCACTGGGTTTGTGCGTCCGCTGAAGTCCGAGTGCTGAGAAGTGAAGTTAGTAATCAGAGAGCGAGTGCTTCTGGGTAAAGCACATCTGACAGCCATGAGCATTACAGAGGGAATGATAAATGAACAGATTTCCAGCGCAGGAGTGAATATTACCCTTGCGCAGTCCGAACGCTAGCTGAGAATTGATTATGTTCTGTGTGTGTGTGCGTGTGGCCGAGGTGGCGCGCATATAAAGGTGCTTCTGTATTGTGCTATTGATTCCTCCCCGCGGAGCCACATTTTATTTGCCCAGACGTTTTTAATGCCCTGGTCTTTGTTGTGAGCTGAAACGGCATCTTGTTTGTCGCTGTGATGAGGAGACGCCGCTGAGTACTTCATCATTTCCCAATTGGCTTCCTTAAAATGAAGCACATGCCACGCTGTCTGTTTGTTTGCTCCAGGTCGTGTCCCGCTCGCGGATAATGAGAGCCTCCGGCTACAGGAACACACACACCGGAAAGCTTTTACACAGGTCTGATCATGGGCTCTGTCCCACACACTAGTGAGCTGCTGTATAAGTGCAGTCTAATTCTAATTTAGTTTAAACGTACAAGGTGCTCAAATACTTGAGTTTGACTTTTTTTGATATTTAAGTCGTGGAAAACCCTTGAAAACAGACATTTTTATGAAGAAGTACTTGACAAGTGCTTGAATTATTGAAAGACAATATAAAAAAATTAGTGCTGGGCAACGATCAATCGCATCCAAAATAAAAGCTTGCGTTTACATATTATATATGTGTGTAATGAAAAATGTGTTATTTATATATTTAATTTCTATTTAATATAAATTATATATAAATATATATACATGCAAATATTTCTTAAATATATACATGCATATTGTGTGTATTTATATATACAAAATAATTATACACATTACACACACATATGTTATTTAAACGCACTTTTATTTTTGATGCGATTAATCGTTGCCCAGCACTAAAAGAAATATAAGATTTATTTTAAATTTGATTGATAAAACAATGTTTTCACACAAAATCAACTGTACAGCTTGTCTGATATAGATATAGAGGCATTTTGCATGGCTATGAGTGTGATGTTGCTCATGAATATCTAACAATATTACAGCTTTCATTCTTCAAGTCAATCATATATTTATGGGAGAAAAAAATCAGTTTGAATAAGGAAAGCGATTACTTTGTCATAGTATCTTTCAGTGGTTAAAGTTTCCTCAGTCGTTGCATGTGCTGCACTTTATATGTACCATTTTGTTTTATTAGTTTGTTTTATGATAAATGATATCTGTGATTGTAGTCCTTAAAAAGTAGTGCTTGAATTATATTTAGCATCTGTGCGAAGACTGTAGTATCGAGTGCAACATTGAAAATACCATTCATTTTCTCCATACACTATATAAAAATACAGGTACAATTGTCCAAAACCTAAAGTACATTTTTCCAGCTTTTGTGAATGTTAAAGGTTCATTCTGGAACCATCAATGCAATAAATACCCTTTATTTTTAAGAGTTTTAAAGAGAAACCTTTAAAGATAAATTTACTGTGAACTACGAGGTTGTTATTCGGTTTATGCTTTTGTTGAAGCCTTCGGTTCCCATTATTAACGTATTTCTTTAAAGAATCGTGTTTAACGGCAGAATACGTGTTGAAAAACTACATTACCCATGATGCTGTTCAGACAATTCCACCAATTACGTCGAATGTCTCGCTATGCTGTTAGATGCTCAAAATGCTTAAATGTTTGTTTATATTTTGTAGTAAACTTAAAATATATTGTTTCTTTATATATGATCAACACTTTTAAATGAACACGTAATTGATTTTTTCTTTTCATTCACAGTGCTTCATGGGATTGTAGTTCTAATTCAAAATAATAACAAAAAACTTTAATAGTATCTCAATGATACTAAAATACACTGCTATACAACCACACACAGCTATAATACTGCATCGTTTCCAGCGTGACAATCAATGTAAAATCAGATGCAATTTTTAACATTTCTTTACACGTTTTTATTTTATTTTATTCGCCTGTCAAAACTAGAACATATTTTAGGAAGGCTCTTGCTGAATTAAAGATCATGTGATAAAATGCTGTTTGAATAATACTGTGTCTCCGCTGTGTCTTTACCAGCAGCTCTCGATGGTGTTGTGTTTGATGACTGCGGGTGTTCTGGGTCTGTTTGTTGTGTCCTGGAGAATGACATCTCTCCGGCTCTCCGGCTCCTCAGTGGAGGAGTTTAGTGTCGCATGGCTGCCAAACACACAATCAAATCCATGAGCAGGAGCAGGAGTGTTTCCACTCTGATATCAGATACAGCGGCGTGAGGAGATCTCAGGAGCTCTGCTCGTAAACCTGAGAAACACACACATGCACACACTCACTCACACACACACTCACGCACGCACGCACACACTCATGCACACACACACACACTCACGCACACACTCACGCACGCACGCACACACTCACGCACACACTCACGCACGCACGCACACACTCATGCACGCACGCACGCACACACTCATGCACGCACACACTCACTCACGCACGCGCACACACTCAAGCACGCACGCGCACACACTCAAGCACGCACGCACACACTCACGCACGCACGCACACACTCATGCATGCACGCACGCACACACTCACACACTCACGCACGCACACACTCACGCACGCACACACTCACGCACGCACACACTCACGCACGCACACACGCACGCACGCACACACGCACGCACGCACGCACACACTCACGCACGCACGCACGCACACACTCATGCACGCACGCACACACTCACTCACTCACACACACACACACACACACACACACGCACGCACACACTTATGCATGCACGCACACACTCACACACACACACACACACACACACATGCACGCACACACACACGCACACACACGCACACGCATGCATTGCACACTCACTCACACACACACACACTCACACACACTCATGCACGCACACACACACACTCATGCATGCACACACACACACACACACACACACACACTCATGCACCGACACTCACACGCTCACATACACACACACACACGCACACACACACTCAGACAACCACACACACTCATACACACACACACACACACTCATGCATGCACACACTCACACAGCCTTATCTGAGCGGATATGACAGGGAAATACTCAGGAGTGGGACAGCAGTGTAATGGAAGAAGTAACGTTTTGTTATTCAGAGATAGGCTTTGTGATTAATTAAATCTCTCTCTCTCTCTCTCTTTCTTTCTCTCTCTGAATTGACTAATATTTATGAGGCTCGTCCACGTCTGACATTTGCCTGAACTTCTGTGTCCTTTACGTCTGCTGAAAGTCCTTTGTATTTGGTTTTGTAGTTCCTTGTTTTGTGCTACAAATGTATTCGTTAAAAGCAATTCATACTATGCACACCGTAACTGTCCAAAAACCATTAAAAAGGCTGAAAAAATCCAGAAAAAGAAAAAATATGATCAAGAAGTCATGACAACGTGTTTGTCCGTTACGTAAACTCATCAGAATAATGTATAAGTCAGGATTGCGTGATATAAAATGGTCCTCTTTGAATGGAAACTGACACAGTCTGTCAGAGCCGGTGTCTCGTGAGCTGTGTGTTTCTGGGAAGTTCATTAATGAGGATTTGCTCGATTGAAGGAATAACAGGTCATCATCATCATCTGCATATGAACACACTGTAAAACTCCCGCCTGATTAAAATCCCTTTGATCCCGGGCAAACGCTCCACAAACACGGACCGAAAGAGAACAATCTCACGGCTCTCGCTATGCTAATGTTCTGGAGACGCGTCCTCTGACCTTTAATATTCGTTCTAAAGCGTCTAACGGGACTTTCCTTCAGGCCCGGTCCGACACTGACTCGCATGCTGAGGGGTTTCACTTATTTGTGGGAACGGTCTGATTCCTGATTAAATCACAATGTTTTCCTGTCGGGAGCCTGAAGCAAAACCCCATGTCGTTTATGTTTCATTTATACTATTTTCCTGTATGTGAAGCGTTTGAAGATTCTTGAAAGCTGTTTGGTTTGATTGTATTATAATTGCACTATTGTGCTTTTCTTAGCGATTGAATTTTCCTGAAGATGATAAAATGGGCAAACAAATCTGACAAAACCCTGAAGGCGGCGGGACACGAGGAGCTGGACTACAGTCGCTGTCTGGCCTTCAGGTTTGCTTGTGTTCTGAGAGATGATGATGATGATGAAGACGCGATCATGCTTCACATGATTGCCTGAAGCCTGGAGGAAACACAGATTATAGGCTAGGGCTAGATATTAAATATCCAGGGCCCGCTTTCACAAAGACAGACTGTGACTGTGGCTTAGATATGGTAGATAGTCAGACTTCAGATACACGTCTAAATCAGACCGTTGCACAAAGCACTGAAGACTCTGACTATCTTAAGTAGGACTACACTGCAATGCATTCTGGGTGAAATAAGACACTTTTCAAAACAAAAAAACATGGCGGATCGAGTGAGCGCATTCAGCCGCTCAGTGCAGTTTACCCCAGCGGGAGATGTGTGTGTGTGTTGGAGGAGTGTAACAGTTACAAGGACATTTTACTGGGGAAATTTAGCGGAGAATGCAGTTACAAGAAGAAATGTTTAATTTGGACAAAGATCATCACCTATGTTTTCTTTCGGCTGTTTGTAGTGTAACTGATTGTCACTGCTGGTTGCCACGGTAACAGAGTCTCATGCTGTGTCCGAAATCTCCCATTACTCACTATATAGTGGACTATATAGTGAGCTCGCCATTTTGTAGTGCTGTCCGAATGTATAGTGATGATTATTATACCCTATATAGTCCACTCAATGTATCCCAGAATGCATTTTGAAAAGTAGTGTACAACCGATGGTCACTAACCCAATCCCTACATACCATCATGCATTGCGCTGATCGTAAAAAAGGCGGATGGACGTCAAGGAGAGCAGCGCGACAACAATACGAATTTGTCATACAAATGTAAGTTATGTTCGTTTTCTGTCTAGAAATCCTGTTTCTTTTGTTAATCTGCGAAATCTTCTGAATCACGAAAAAACAAAAAAGATAAATATTGAGTGGCATCTCCACAGAGTCTAAAAGCTGTTTTATTAAGAGTATTATAAGCAAGATATTTGATAATGTAGATCTGTTTTTTTTTAATGTCGACAGGCAAGAGAAAACGGTGTGGTGCGAAAATGAAAATATATGAAAATATGTGTATTAATTTTATTTATGTTTATAAGTTATAATCATGTGTGGAGTAACGCATTATAACAGAAACGGGCAGAAATGACTTTTAATTTGACAATTTTGGAGAAATAAGCTCAATATAATGTAATGTATTTATATATAAAAAATCTATTAGCCCAGAGCTGGCTCGGCACCAGCTGACAGATGATGGCGCGTTTAAATAGTGCGACAGTAATGCCGTAATCAACGGCGCCGAGAGACGATCGAGTAGTGTCCGAAAGTGGTGTTTCTATTATGCTGCTAGCTCACTATATAGTGCTCTACTCCCTACCCCCTACATAGGAGTTAGGGAGTAGTGGTTTGAGTGGAGATTTCGGACACAGCTTTAGACATAAGTTAGCCTAAGGTGTCTAATTTTTTGGGTCTAAATTAAGTCAGTCTTTATTTTTGTGAAACAGTCTAACTTGCATTAGACTAGACTATGAGCACATTTTAGACTTATCTAACACTATAGACCGGTCTAAAATAGCTTTGTGAAACCGGCCCTAGGATGCGTGCAATAAAATACATATTCTTACAGATGAGTGCATTTAAAAGGCCCTTATGCACTTTTCCCACTTATAATGTTAGTCAAGATTTTTTTCTCCTGCTTTTAGATTCAAACGAGTCTTAAAGAACCAGTTTGTGCGGCGATGTCACTTTTAGAATGTTTGAGCGAGTTGCTAGGTTACCACCAGCTGTCAATCATGAGCTCCCTCATTAAATATTCATGTCCTGTGTGGATCAGAATACAGTGTGAAGACACCGAGGGCAGGAGTCGTTTCATTCGCTGCTGCTTCTGCGGTTTATGTGTGTGTTTTCGAGCTCTTTGTCTGAAGCAGTAATGAAACACAGTTTAATGCTCCACTGACTTTCTATTAGTTGTGCTGTTTTCAGCCTCTCCGCTAATAAAGCCTCGTGTTGGATCAGATAAACCTTCGCCGCTGTAAAGCATCTGTTACTGGAAGAACATCAGGAGTGTGTGTTAATCTGTGTGTGACTCAAACAGACTCTACAGACGTCACGACTTCACACACTCACAGAAGCTCTGGAGATACTAGTATCGTTCTGAAAACAATTAATTAATTGCAATTAATTGCATCCAAAATAAAAGTTTGTGTTTAAATAATAATTTTTAATAATTAAATAAAATAAAATAATAATTACATTTGTATATGCATCATTTTTATTTGCATAATGTATGCAAATATAGCAGGTGGTGTATATATAGGGCTATGCAACGATTAATTGTTAAAAGTTTGTGTTTACCTAAAATGTGTGTGTACTGTGTATAACTATTTTGTATAGGCCTATAAATACATAGACATGCATAAACATATAAATACATAAACGCACATATGCATGTATATATTTAAGAAATATTTGCATGTATATAGTGTATATATATATTTATGTATAATTTATATAATGTATAAATATATTTAAATATTAATAACACATTTTTATATGCTTGTGTTTATATATACAAAATAATTATTCACAGTACACACATTCATAATGTAAACATAAACTTTTATTTTGGATGTGATTAATCGTTGGCCAATACTAATATATGCCATACATGCTATATTTGCATACATTATGCAAATGAAAATTTCCAGAGGACATTGTGTGGGAGACTGTATCCCACAATGCAATGCGTTCAGTTTGACTGTCAAAAGCTTCTTATAAAAAAACTCCAGATGTGTTACAGTCGTAATGAGAGTTTGTTTAATTGTAATGCACAAAATTCTTAATGGTCCTAAAAATGTATTTCGTTTGTTCTTCTGATTTTGTGGTGAGATACAGTCAAACCAAAATGTATTCAGACACCTTCAACATTTCTCACATTATCACAGTTTATTCGCTATATAGTCTGTATGAGGAATCTTTGGGTATAATGTCAGAGTTTACTTTATTTTGCTGTCCTCACTTAAATGAACTATAGTGTCCTGCACACACTAGTAAAAAATATCAAAAATTATATGGCGTCTGAATCATTTTTGGTTTGACTGTGAGGTTCTTCCAGCCGCTCTCTTTCTCTCAGACTGTGTTTTTCTCTCAGCCTTCAGGTGTGTGTGTGTGTGTGTGTGTGGGTGATCTGAATCTGTGTGTTTTCTCGGGTCTATGAGTAGTTTCGACAGACCTGAGAGTCGCACACTTGATTAAACACAGCGAGAGTTTGAGCGACGGCCAATCACACACTGCGCTTCTGTAGAGACACGAATAATCAGCATTCGGCGTGTGTTTGCTTTAATGTTTCAGGGAATATGATGATGTTTCATCAGCAGTGCTGAATTGAGTCTTAACCACGACGTCCCGTTTCTATCCCGCGCGTTCTGTCTGTTCCTCTCCGAGTTTAATTGCCTTTCAGAGCAACTGCAATTATCCTGTCAGACGCTCACAGTCTCTCTCTCCCTCGCTCTCTCTCTCTCTCTCTCTCTGTCTCTCTCTCTCTCTCTCTCTCTCTCTCTCTCTCTCTCTCTCGCTCTCTCTCTCTCTCTCTCTCTCTCTCTCTCTGTCTCTCTCCCTCGCTCTCTCTCTCTCTCTCTCTCTCTCCCTCGCTCTCTCTCTCTCTCTCTCTCTCTCTCTCCCTCGCTCTCTCTCTCTCTCTCTCTCTCTCTGTCTCTCTCTCTCTCTCTCTCTCTCTCTCTCTCGCTCTCTCTCTCTCTCTCTCTCTCTCTCTGTCTCGCTCGCTCGCTCTCTCTCGCTCTATTCAATTCAATTCAAAATGTGCTTTATTGGCATGACAAATATGTATTGCCAAAGCATTTCTAATTTTACAGTGAATCATCATACATGTACATATACATACATTAAAAAGTAAGTGGAACAATTCATCATCATTTTAGATTTCTATGAACAATTTAGAATTCTCTGTGTTTGTGTGTGTGTGAGAGAGAGAGAGAGAGAGTGTGTGTGTGTGTGTGAGTGAGAGAGAGAGAGTGTGTGTGTGTGTGAGAGAGAGAGAGTGTGTGTGTGTGTGTGTGTGAGAGAGAGAGAGTGTGTGTGTGTGAGTGTGTGTGAGTATCTGTGTGTGTGTGTGAGAGAGAGAGAGAGAGTGTGTGAGTGTGAGTGAGTATCTGTGTGTGTGTGAGAGAGAGAGAGAGAGAGAGAGAGAGAGAGAGAGTGTGTGTGCGTGTGAGTGAGTGTGAGTGAGTATCTGTGTGTGTGTGTGTGTGTGTGTGTGAGCGCATCACTGATTAGTCGACCCCTCCCTCTTTTAGTGACGTCATCAGTATATCTCGCTGCTAGTAGGATACAATCTCTTTTTTCACCTAATAAATGTGTAAGTTGTGTTTTATTGTTTAATTTTGTGAAGTTAGGGCAGAGTATTTCACATTTTGTATAAAATATCCCTCTAATGTCCTCTCTCTCCCTCTCTCTCTCTCTCTCTCTCTCTCTCTCTCTCTCTATATATATATATATATATATATATATATAGAGAGAGAGAGAGAGAGATAATCCTGCTTTTCGTGGCCTCGCTGAAATCACACTGGATGCACTTATTTCAGTGTGTGGGAAAGCGCGGCTGTCCTAAACATTCAGCCATTAGTGTGATTATCTGGAGAAGTGTGTGTTCGTGTCTCTGCAGATGCAGTAATTCCCGTAATGTAAATGTGCTGTCAGTCAGTTCAGCGTTTATTAGCACACACACTGCCGTCAGCGTTTCATCACAGATAGAGTCGGGTATGAACAGTTAAGGGCTCATATCATACAGCTTAGTATTTTCCTGAGGTTCACTCGAGGTTTTTTGTTGGGCTAGTTCACCCAAAAATGAAAATGATCCTTTTAGTTTATTCGCCCTGAAGTCATCCAGGTGTATATGACATTCATATTTCAGACGAACACAATCAGAGGTATATTAAGAAATATCCTGGCTCTTCCAGCTGTGTAATGGGAGTCAATGATACCTGCGATTTTAAAGCCCAAAAAAGTGCATAAAAAATATCCACATTTATAACTCTTATAAGTCTAATTTTAGTCAATAGAGGATGATTTGACTCCTGAAAGTTACAATGCAATTAATTATTTAAAATTTATTAATTAATTATTAAATTTATTTATTAATTATTAATTATCAATTTATAAAAATTGTCATCAGAAGAGTTCCTCATCATCACTCTGTGAAGGTTTTCTTCTCTTGACGAGGAGTTTAGAGGAGAGAGAGCACTGACACGCTTGGGTTTCATTTCAACCACACACACACACACACACACTCGCTGTTATAACTCAGTGTTTTCATCGCTATATTCACGGCCGTTCAGTGTCTGTGCCGTTACACAGAGAACAGAACATCAGAAAACCTTCGTCACCATCATCACCAATCTGTGACCCCTAATGATCCAGTCTCTCTCTCTCTCTCTCTCTCTCTCTCTCTGTGTGTGTGTGTGTGAGAGAGAGAGTGTGTGTGTCTGTATCTGTTAGTGTGTGTGTGTGTGTGTGTGTGTGTGTGTGTGAGAGTGTGTGTGTGTGTGTGTGTGTGTTTGTGTGAGTGTGAGAGAGAGAATGAGTATGTATGTATCTGTTAGTGTGTGTGTGTGTGTGTGTGAGAGTGTGTGTGTGTGTGTGTGTGAGAGTGAGTATGTGTCTGTTAGTGTGTGTGTGTGTGTGTGTGAGAGAGAGTATGTGTCTGTTAGTGTGTGAGTGTGTGTGTGTGTGTGTGTGTGAGAGAGAGTGAGTAAGTGTGTGTGTAACAACATGGCGAATGTAGTACTTCTGAATTTCACCCATATTCATACTATATAAAACATACTTTTTAACGGTTGTGAATGAAGTTGAAATGTAAGTGTGGCACTAGTGTGTGTGTAGTCAGAGGTCAGACGCTCTTCTTCTTCTCTCAGTGACTCGAGGGTGATTTACCGTATGCAGGGCTGGTGTCTCAGATGTTATTCTTTCATTGGGTTTAAAAGCAGATAAGCCGGTGCTTTTATACGTGAGATCACGGTGCAGCAATTACAGCCATACAGAAACACAAAGCCAACAATCGCAGGGCATTTACATATCTGAGGTTTACAGCGGCAATTACTTCGAGAGGCTCACAAGAGCACACACCTGGATCCAGTCCTGAACAACACCTTAGTGGAGACGAGACTGTGTTCAAACTCACAGAGGAGAGTCCCGCGTCACACATAGAGAAACACACTCCTATAGCGCCACCACCAGGTGAAACACACACACACACACACGACAGCTGACAGAAACACACTCCTATAGCGCCACCACCAGGTGAAACACACACACACACACGACAGCTGACAGAAACACACTCCTATAGCGCCACCACCAGGTGAAACACACACACACACACGACAGCTGACAGAAACACACTCCTATAGCGCCACCACCAGGTGAAACACACACACACACGACAGCTGACAGAAACACACTCCTATAGCGCCACCACCAGGTGAAACACACACACACACGACAGCTGACAGAAACACACTCCTATAGCGCCACCACCAGGTGAAACACACACACACACACGACAGCTGACAGAAACACACTCCTATAGTGTCACCAACAGGTGAAACACACACACACACACACACACGTCAGCTGACATAAACACACTCCTATAGTGTCACCAACAGGTGAAACACACACACACACGTCAGCTGACAGAAACACACTCCTATAGTGTCACCAACAGGTGAAACACACACACACACACACACACACACACGACAGCTGACAGAAACACACTCCTATAGCGCCACCACCAGGTGAAACACACACACACGACAGCTGACAGAAACACACTCCTATAGTGTCACCAACAGGTGAAACACACACACACACACGTCAGCTGACATAAACACACTCCTATTGCGTCACCAACAGGTGAAACACACACACGACAGCTGACAGAAACACACTCCTATAGCGTCACCAACAGGTCAAACACACACACACACACGACAGCTGACAGAAACACACTCCTATAGCGCCACCACCAGGTGAAACACACACACACACACGACAGCTGACAGAAACACACTCCTATAGTGTCACCAACAGGTGAAACACACACACACACACACACACGTCAGCTGACATAAACACACTCCTATTGCGTCACCAACAGGTGAAACACACACACGTCAGCTGACAGAAACACACTCCTATAGCGCCACCACCAGGTGAAACACACACACACACACGACAGCTGACAGAAACACACTCCTATAGCGCCACCACCAGGTGAAACACACACACACACACGACAGCTGACAGAAACACACTCCTATAGCGCCACCACCAGGTGAAACACACACACACGTCAGCTGACAGAAACACACTCCTATAGCGCCACCACCAGGTGAAACACACACACACACGTCAGCTGACAGAAACACGCTCCTATAGCTCCACCACCAGGTGAAACACACACACACACACGACAGCTGACAGAAACACACTCCTATAGCGTCACCAACAGGTCAAACACACACACACACGTCAGCTGACAGAAACACGCTCCTATAGCTCCACCACCAGGTGAAACACACACACGACAGCTGACAGTAACACACTCCTATAGTGTCACCAATAGGTGAAACACACACACACGTCAGCTGACAGAAACACACTCCTATTGCGTCACCAACAGGTGAAACACACACACGTCAGCTGACAGAAACACACTCCTATAGCTCCACCAACAGGTCAAACACACACACAAACACACACACACACGTCAGCTGACAGAAACACACTCCTATAGCTCCACCAACAGGTCAAACACAGACACACACACACACACACACACGTCCGCTGCTTCTGGAATCAGTCGAGAAGAAAAGGGAACGTTTGATGAAAAACTCGGTAACACTTTATTTTACAGTGTCCTTGTTACAGGTTACATGTACTTACCATAGTAATAACAGTAAATGATGCATAATCACATGCAACTAACCCTCAACCAAACCCTAATCCTTCCCTAACCCTATAGTAAGCACATGTTGTTAATTAATATCACTCAGCACTTAAATATATAATTACACTGTAATAATGACACCCTCGTGTGTGTTTCTGACGGCTTAGATTTACCAAGATCCCAAAATCAATCATAAGTCAGAACTCGAACGTTTCTCATCAAATGATCTGCGCAAATGAACCATTTTATAGTTCTGCTTTTGCTGTATGACAACGATTTGTTTCATAATTGATGAACTTTGACAGTTATTGAACTGAATAGAATCAACATTGATCTGAAATGGATGAATAATGACACTATTGCTTGAAACATGAACAGGTTTTTACCGTGTGAAAGTGTTGATGTCTGAGGCGCATGTTTCCGACGCCAGTGAAAACACAGCGTTCTCTGGAACCACAACGTGTCCGAATTCCTGAGACTGAAAACACTGGGACTGACTAAATGTCGAAACTAGACGTCTTAAAAACATCCCAGATCTCATCTGGACTCACTCATACGAGTCCCGGTGACAGAAATGAACTAAACATGAACGGAGGTGTCCTCAAAAGCAAACATTTGAGTTTTAGGGTCACACTTTATTTTAAGGTGTCATTATTACAGTGTAATTATATATTTAAGTACTGAGAAATAATAATTAACAACAAGTGCTTACTATAGGGTTTGGTTGAGGGTGCATGTACTTATGCATAATTTACTGTTATTACTAGTAACATTCAGTCAAACCAAAAATGATTCAGACATCAGATATCATTTTTGATATATTTATACTTGTGTGTGCAGGACACTATAGTTATGTAAGTGAGGAGAGCAAAGTAAAGTAAACTGACATATTATTCCCAGAAACTCTTCATACAGCGACTACCAGTGGGACCAAATATTCTTCCTCCACTTTGAGCTGATCATGTTTTCTTCAGTGTGTTTTCTGTAATTGCTAATGCTCTTTTTACACACACACTGAACAACATGAAGCATTGCTTGGTCACTGGTTGAGCTAAACTGGTATTATCTAATTGTGTAGTTAAATTTAACAGCTGACAGATATTCAACATAACTCATGTGTGAGAGTCTAACAGAAGGACGGACAAAACCAGTCAAATATCCACTGAGTTCTGCTCATATTTATCACCATTTTCTAAACTATAGCGAAAAAACTGTGAAAAAAAATGACATTCTGTTTTGACTGTAATAAGGACACTGTAAAATAACGATTCACAGTTTTAGTTACTAATAATAAGGCTGGAAAGCTGGTGCTGATGAAAGAACGCAGACCGATCAAACACACAGATTGTCTTGAGTTTAATGACTTCCAGATGAAACACACATTCCAGCCTGTCAAAGAAGGAGGAGAAACAGGGAGTATGTTGAAGGAAGAGGGACAACAGTCTCTCTCTCTCTCTCTCTCTCTCTCTCTCTCTCTCTCTCTCTGTGATCTGTTTATTTACAGTTTCTGGTGGCGGTCAGAAGAGGAGGAACAGAATGACGGTCCTGCAGGTTCTGCTGATGTGTCAGATGTCCATCACAGCGTCCCTGCACTGGAGGAAAGGTAACACCCGTTCTTTATCTCATCACACACACACACACACACACACACACATCACTGTTCACAGAGAGCATGAGCACTTGTACGGATTGCTCTTAAAAGCTTCTGCTTACATGCTTGAATTTGATATGTGGACACCTATATATTGTGCATAAAAGTTGAGAAGCATATGAGATTAAAAAATAAATAAATGACATGTCTCCTGAGCTGTGGACGAGAAACATTTGATCAACACGTTTTGCTTTCAGAATCCATGTTGCATTAGAGCTGAATATGTGACTATTAACATTATTTTATCAATTTTTCTACATTATATTTCTTATATATAAAATAAGCTCGTTTCCGCAACAGAATAAAACATTTTAAAAGATACTTGCGACTTTTTATCTCACAATTGTGTTTATATCTCGCAATTCTGACTTTTTTTCCTCGCAATTCTGACTTTATAACACGCAATTGCGACTTCATATCACGCAAATCTGAGACAAAAAGTCAGAATTTTGAGATAAAAAAGTCGCAATTACCTTTTTTATTTTTTATTCTGTGGCGGAAACAGGCTTCGATATGAAACGGCATTGTGAACTTTTATGAAGATGCTTTTATGCTGTGACAAGATGATTGACAGGACAGTTTAAACTGTGACAGGAAGTCTCAACTAAACGACAGGGGGTCTGTTAAAGACACATTTATGTTGAAGAAGCTTATACTATTCTGCTATACACACTCAAAAGTATGTACTTTTAGGGCGTAGTATAAGTAGGTGATTTGGGAAACAGTGAGTGTGGTTATGGTAAGGGGCGGGACATTTCCCAAACACACTCGAAGCGCTCGACCAATCACAACACACCGCCCCAGCCAACCAATCACAACACACCGCTCCAGCCGACCAATCACAACACACCGCTCCAGCCGACCAATCACAACACACCGATCCAGCCGACCAATCCCAACACACCGCTCCAGCCAACCAATCACAACACACCGCTCCAGCCGACCAATCCCAACACACTGCTCCAGCCGACCAATCACAACACACCGATCCAGCCGACCAATCCCAACACACCGCTCCAGCCAACCAATCACAACACGCCGCTCCAGCCGACCAATCCCAACACACCGCTCCAGCCGACCAATCACAACACACCGCTCCAGCCGACCAATCACAACACACCACTCCAGCCGACCAATCCCAACACACTGCTCCAGCCGACCAATCACAACACACCGCTCCAGCCGACCAATCACAACACACCGATTCAGCCGACCAATCACAACACACCGATCCAGCCGACCAATCCCAACACACCGCTCCAGCCGACCAATCACAACACACCGCTCCAGCCGACCAATCACAACACACCACTCCAGCCGACCAATCCCAACACACTGCTCCAGCCGACCAATCACAACACACCGCTCCAGCCGACCAATCACAACACACCGATCCAGCCGACCAATCACAACACACCGATCCAGCCGACCAATCCCAACACACCGCTCCAGCCAACCAATCCCAACACACCGCTCCAGCCGACCAATCACAACACACCGATCCAGCCGACCAATCCCAACACACCGCTCCAGCCGACCAATCCCAACACACCGCTCCAGCCAACCAATCACAACACACCGCTCCAGCCGACCAATCCCAACACACCGCTCCAGCCGACCAATCACAACACACCGCTCCAGCCGACCAATCACAACACACCGCTCCAGCCGACCAATCACAACACACCGATCCAGCCGACCAATCCCAACACACCGCTCCAGCCAACCAATCACAACACACCGCTCCAGCCGACCAATCCCAACACACCGCTCCAGCCGACCAATCACAACACACCGCTCCAGCCGACCAATCACAACACACCGCTCCAGCCGACCAATCCCAACACACCGCTCCAGCCGACCAATCACAACACACCGCTCCAGCCGACCAATCCCAACACACCGCTCCAGCCGACCAATCACAACACACCGCTCCAGCCGACCAATCCCAACACACCGCTCCAGCCGACCAATCACAACACACCGCTCCAGCCGACCAATCACAACACACCGCTCCAGCCGACCAATCACAACACACCGCTCCAGCCGACCAATCCCAACACACTGCTCCAGCCGACCAATCACAACACACCGATCCAGCCGACCAATCACAACACACCGCTCCAGCCGACCAATCACAACACACCGCTCCAGCCGACCAATCCCAACACACCGCTCCAGCCGACCAATCACAACACACCGCTCCAGCCGACCAATCCCAACACACCGCTCCAGCCGACCAATCACAACACACCGCTCCAGCCGACCAATCACAACACACCGCTCCAGCCGACCAATCCCAACACACCGCTCCAGCCGACCAATCACAACACACCGCTCCAGCCGACCAATCACAACACACCGCTCCAGCTGACCAATCACAACACACCGCTCCAGCCGACCAATCACAACACACCGCTCCAGCCGACCAATCACAACACACCGCTCCAGCCGACCAATCACAACACACCGCTCCAGCCGACCAATCCCAACACACCGCTCCAGCCGACCAATCACAACACACCGCTCCAGCCGACCAATCACAACACACCGCTCCAGCCGACCAATCACAACACACCGCTCCAGCCGACCAATCACAACACACCGCTCCAGCCGACCAATCACAACACACCGCTCCAGCCGACCAATCACAACACACCGATCCAGCCGACCAATCACAACACACCGCTCCAGCCGACCAATCACAACACACCGCTCCAGCCGACCAATCCCAACACACCGCTCCAGCCGACCAATCACAACACACCGCTCCAGCCGACCAATCACAACACACCGCTCCAGCCGACCAATCCCAACACACCGCTCCAGCCGACCAATCACAACACACCGCTCCAGCCGACCAATCACAACACACCGCTCCAGCTGACCAATCACAACACACCGCTCCAGCCGACCAATCACAACACACCGCTCCAGCCGACCAATCACAACACACCGCTCCAGCCGACCAATCACAACACACCGCTCCAGCCGACCAATCCCAACACACCGCTCCAGCCGACCAATCACAACACACCGCTCCAGCCGACCAATCACAACACACCGCTCCAGCCGACCAATCACAACACACCGCTCCAGCCGACCAATCACAACACACCGCTCCAGCCGACCAATCACAACACACCGCTCCAGCCGACCAATCACAACACACCGATCCAGCCGACCAATCACAACACACCGCTCCAGCCGACCAATCACAACACACCGCTCCAGCCGACCAATCACAACACACCGCTCCAGCCGACCAATCACAACACACCGCTCCAGCCGACCAATCACAACACACTGCTCCAGCCGACCAATCACAACACACTGCTCCAGCCGACCAATCACAACACACTGCTCTAGCTGACCAATCACAACACACCGCTCCAGCCGACCAATCACAACACACCACTCCAGCCGTTTGGTTGGGATTATATGAGTGACAGCTGTAGGAACTAGCAGAGATGTTTAATTACTAAATTTAATTGTTTAATCAGCCAATGAGTTTCCAGGTACAGGTGCTAATGACACAAACTGAGAGCTTTCCTGAGAAACAAATAAAGGATCTTCATCGGCTCTTTCACAGCTGACAAAAATATGTTCTAAGAACGTATGCTCTCATTAATGTTGATGTCATATGTTCTCATTAAGTTATGAAAAAAAAATTTCTGAGTGTTCTGTGAACATTTAAAATGTCCAGTTTAAGGGAATATTCTGTTTTATCATTCTGCAAACTTTATGAACGTTACTTTTGAATGTTCTCTGAAACATTTATAAAACGTTCGACGAACATCCAACTGAAACGTCTCAGAGAAAACATTCCATCAATAATGTATACATGTTTTTGTGCAAACGTTTTGAGAACATTATTATCTTTTAAGGAACATTATATTATAGTTACTGTAAGAACGTTTGTTCATAACTTTTAAAGAACGTTCCCTTAAGAAATGGGTTGTTGGTTCTTTTTTAGATTAAAGGTCTGTTACATTAGTTCTTTCAGTGTTTTTAAGAGAATAATTCACACTAATATTGTTCAAAACCTTCATGACTTTCCCTGAATGAGATTTGAGAGCTTCAGATGACTTGGTATGAAAATTAGTGATATTGATGACTTTTAATAATAATTTGATGGTGCTTATAAAGTGACACTGACACCAATTAGTATTTTTAAGTCGCACTTTAAAATGCTTTTGAAATATCAAACTCAGATGATGCTCAAGATCTAACTTCACTTTCTGAGCCACATTTTTATACTTTATTATCCCCTTAGGGACATTTTGTTGCTTGCGTTTCAAATGCTCACATACAGCACCGACCATACATATCACATAATAAAAGAAACAAAAAAAAGAAGACAAGTAATAATAAGTCTCACAGAATCATCACTGAGACCCGCTCAGTACACAGCTGCATTACATTTGTTCAACAATTTAACTTTCTGTGGCAGGAAAAGCATTTCAATTGTTTTTGTCTTTTTTTTCAGTGCATATGTTTTGCTATGCCACGTTTTCATATTTTTGTCACATGATCCTTCAAAAATCATTCTAATATATGTGTGTGTGTGTGACAGAGAGAAAGTGTGTGGGTGTGTGAGAGAGAGAGATAAGGTGTGTGTGTGAGAGAGAGAGAGAGAGAGAGAGAGAGAGAGAGTGTGTGTGTGTGTGTGTGTGTGTGCGCGCGCGCGCGCGCGTAGTAGCATAACACTTTGTTTATTCTTATCTTTGAAGACATACTAACCACTTTGCCTTTCAGTTCTGAATATATACAGGCAATATATAAAGTGATTATTATAAAGACAGTATATGTATATTTTTGCGAAGTGACATCATCACACACGTCTGGTCTGCATCTCATCTCCATGGAAACGCAGCGGTCACGAGGAGAAGGCTGGCGAATTCGGCTCAGTCTCACAACACACGGTGTTTATAAGGTTTTAAAGGGCAGTTTAAGATGAAGTGTGTGAAGGATGACCGACACACATCTGCAGTTGATCGGTCCAGACAGCCGAGGAATGCCTGTGATGTCGGCGACATCCCGAGAGAATTAAAAAAAACTTGTTTTTGCTCTAAGTTAGTTGTGTTTCCACTGAGTTTCTGTTTTCTCGTCTAGATTACCCAGGATTACCTTACTATTAAATGTATTAAAAAATGTACTTAAGTATCTTTTTAGTACAATACAAATATACATTTTTAATACATTTAACAGTACGTCTAACTTTTTGACCTGGGTAACTAGTTAACTTTACTGATATGTTGGATTGAATGACACATGCTTCCTACTTTAAATATATCATGTTGCTGCATTAGCCTAAAATGCGCGCCTCAGATTGTGTTTCCTGCAACAGTGCTTCACAGATGCTGATCCATCAGGTCCGTGTCGTTCTTCAGCTACAGGCCTGTAATGCAGATGTTAAACAGCTGTTATGATGTCAGTCATCCACTCACGTGCTCACGAACAGCCAATCAGAGACGTGCCGCAGCTGAGCACGTGCTGTCAAAACATGTCAGTGCGCGTTACTGGATATCAAAACACGCTGGAAAAAATCAATGTCATTTTAACATTTAATGAGTCCCTTTATATGTGCGGTTAAAAACTGTAACAGACGCAATTTTACAGTAAAATACAACTAAATGTTGGCTATAGTTTTTGGAAGTGAACGTTCATAGAACTTTGGAAAACGTTATTTAAATGATGTTAATAGAACATTCGTTCAACGTTATCTGGTCTTCAGTAATGTTTTCAAAACGTTAGCACAAATTTTTTTGTATTTTTTTTTTTATATATGTAGCCTATCGTCCATGCAGCGTTTTTTTCCTGAAACATTTTAATTTTTAGCCTACTTGGTCTTTTTAATTATTATTGTTGCTTAAGAATATTCAGAGAACATGTAACATTCAATTGTAACGTTCCCATAACCTTCGTATAAACAAGAAAAAACTAGGAAAACGTTCTTAGAAAGTATTTTTGTTTGCTGGGAAAGGAGACATTCCCTAAATTCGCATTTGATTATTTTTCATTGCAATAGTCCATTGTTTTTTCTTATGTAGGCTACATTGGGGTTTTAGGTTGTTAAATAAATGTTTATTGCATTATTTTAGTGTATCATGATGGTATTTGTGTGTATGACACTGTGTACTACTATGTAGCCTATATATTAACCTTACCTTACCTTGTGGAAGAGCTACATTACCCATGATTCTCTCTGTCTCTCAGCGCTGTACCCATCAGCCTTCCGAGTGAGGCGCGGGACGCCAGCTCTGCTCAACCCCTCGTTTCAGAAATCAGTGGAAGACGCCAGCCTTCTCTATGAGGTGCCGTGATGTTTAAGAAAACTGCACAAATCCATCCAGTTCAAGTTTATCTATGCCACTTTTCACAGTACTTATTGTTTCTAAGCAGCTTCACAGGACCTGCTTGTTACAATGTTACAATTATTTATCTAAGTTTCTTTATGGAGAGATTTAAAATCAATGTTAAACATTCGCAACCCAGTGAAAGAGAATCCTAGCCAACAAAAATATATTTTGCTAATGTTTGCATTAAGTTATGAAAACGTTATTTCTGAATGTCCACTAAACGTTTGTTTAAAAAAAAATGTCTTGGTTTTATGAGCGTTAACCCTCTGGTGCTCTTCGTGTGTCGGTCAAAAATGACCTACATTTTATTATTATGAATGTAGGGGCCTACTATATTTTAGTTTTTTATTGAATATTTAGCATTTTTATGGTTTAATTTAATTATATTTACGCTGTATTTATAATTAAATTAAAGGCACAATATGTAGGGTTTTTTCGCCACAAGAGGGCGCAGTTTCCAACAATAACAAAGGCGTAGGTTGATGACGCAGTGATGAGCTGAATGATGGGACTTACTGTCAAGCTGATGGATCTAATAATGTTTATGGATGAGTGCAAACATTCATGGTTTTTAACATTACAGTGGTATTAAGCAGGTCGCGATTGCTAAATCAACAAAAAACAGATATCACACGCGAGTCCCGCGGATATAAAGGAATAAGGACATTTAATTCTACCCGCAAGTGCTGGATTACTCACACAGGTCAGTTTATTAGACTAATTAAACTTGTGAAGTAACGCAGCGCTGCTTTCCTTGGTCTAACGTTACACTATCACACTAAACGGCATTTAATTGTTGAAAGTTATAATGTTATACTACGTGTTAGTTTGTTTGCTATACGAAACTAGCAGTAAGCTAGATCAACATTAGAATAACATACTGACCATATTCTAACATTTCATCATGTTGAGCTAACGTTATATAGCATTGATTTGATTTATGTACATTTGCTCACCTGTCTAATAAAGCTGTCAAGTCGTGACTCGTGAAGCTCTGTCGAGTCCAAGTTAGTCGCGGACGCTAGCTCACGGCATCTCAAAAACGCCACGCTGATATTGATCCTCATTTTAGTTCTCCGAATGCTTTAAAGCACAGACTGAAGTTTGTTCTCTTTCAAAGACGACACTTGGCAGATTATTGCTGAAGTGAAAAACAGCTTGAAAAGGAGAACTTAAAAAAGGTACCGAATTTTACATTTATTGTTATGAAATTTTTATATGAAATATATATTTTTAAAAACACATTTTACTCTAAAACTGCAAGAAAATCAAAGCCATAAATCTAAACAAGGTGTGCTCCAATTTTGAGGTTGATCTCTTAGTACTAAATGAGCTTTTAGTGAGATGTTGTACCAAACGCTTCCACTAGAGGAAATTCTTCTCCCATTCATTTCCAATTCGCTCATTTCTGACCGCGAGGAGCACAATTGTGAATATTTTTTTACAGGACTATTTAACCTGTTCGACTCATGTCCATGATTTGTTTTTGTGTCACACACAGCAAGTGCCAAAACCTTTACTGAGTTTCGTACCACTCTGATGAAGAAAAAATTCAGATTATATTACTTTTGAATGTTCTCTGAACGTCCTGAAACAAGTAGAAACATTAAAGCTGCAAGCAGCATTTAGCGGTGTTCAAGCAGTTAAGGCCTTTAAGGCCGTTAAGCACAAAAGCATCAAAAGACATTAAGTTTTAATTAGCATACATTTTAACACTGACATAATGGATGGAAAAGACCATTTACAGCCAATACAGGCAATTTACCATAGGAAATACATGGTTTTAAAGCTTTTCAACATTTATAGCGCCACCTATTGTCCGATCTCCATAAAACGTTGCATGCTTGCTCATGATGTTATGTCACATATGCTCACCAATTTTTGTGAAGTTCTGAGTTTTTATTTATGATTTATAGGCTTTTGAGTGTATTTTGACACGCCCCCTTTTCTAAATGACCCTGTTACAGTGAACCAAAGGGCAAAGTTCAACTTTTTTTGATAATTATTGATCTAGAGAGTCCAGACAATTGTCCTAGACTGGTCTGGTTCCGATCAGGCTAAAAAACAGGGACTAGTTTGCAAAAGTAGGTTTTGGACAAAATTGGCCATAACAAATGTGTTTTTGCTCAAATCGAGAATCCGAGATATACATCTTGTCCGTCTTGAGCCAAGGAGCACAGTGGTGTAAAAAGCTTGATTCTAGTACTTTTGGTTGCTGTAGCGCCACCTACGGGCCAATCAGGGTCATACTCTGATAGATTCTCCCCAAACTGAGGCCCTACCACCTGGCCAGGTTTCAAGTCTCTAGGCCTTACGGTTTGGGCTGCACGATGCGTTTTAGGTTTTTTTTTTTTTTCAAATAGCAATTACAATAGGTTTTCAGCACTTTGTGCTTGAACACCTAATTAAAAAAAAAAAAACATTAGACGAATGAGATCTTTAAATGAACCACATCTCACATGCGTCGTAGAGATCTCAACACTCTCCTGCTATTTATGTAATCCCCATACCAATTTATGTAATCAAAAGGTTTTAATATGAGCTTTTATTCATTCAAGACTGTTTTATTTCTAACAAGAACTTATTCGGAGTGTAAAGTTTGCTGAGCAATGAAACTGTCCTCCGTGTTGTTTATCCGCAGTGTTTAATGTGATTCGCTGAATGAAGGAAGCGATCAATAGCTCAGCTCTCATTATCTCTTCATACGCTTGAGTTTGTTCAGTTATTGAGTTGTGCTGAGCTCTGCAATCTCTCCTGCTGTCAGACACAGACTCACAGACGAACAACATCTCCATTTAGATTCAATCCCAAAAACAAAAATAATATTAATATTTCAGCGGCGTGTCTGCATGACTCCGGCTGATATCTAAAGACTGATGATCGGCCTCATCACACGCTCACGACTGATTCAACAAGACATCAGACTGAACTCTCATCAGATAGCAGATATTCATCATCCATCACTGCTGTTTTATTGAGTCGGCTGACTGCCACTGAATCAATGCCAATGCGAATCAGGAGTTATTACGGATCCACGTGCTTCTTTTAAATGGCGTTTGAAAGACTGTGATATTGTCAGTTTGACAGCACTGTCATCAGCTGACAACACAACTGGATCTCAATAATCACACTTTTGTCTTCTGTAGAGCTGCTTTATAACTCAATCTAATGTCTTTCATAATCGGTGAATTTTGCAGGATTGCGTTATTGAACTGAATCAACATTCAAATGAGCTGAATAATGACACTATTGTCTTCTATAGAGGAACATTCTCTATAGTTATATCTCAACGTTATAAGCAAACATTCTTCCAGTAACGATAATAAAACGTTTGTTCAAAAGTTGTAATGATGTTCTCAAAAATTTGATTAACGTCATTTATACATCATTCGTGGAAGTTTTTTTCTGAAAAGTTTCAGTTGGATGTTCGTCTAAACATCAGAATACTCTAGATGTTACTACTTGCTTCAGAACATTCAAAAGTAACAATTTTCGAAGAATGATAAAATGGAATGTTCACATAACCAAGAATTCTTTTTAAATGTTCATTTTTAATGTTCAGAGAACATTCAGAAATAACGTTTTCATAATTTAATGGCAAAACCTTCTTAGAACATATTGTTCTTGGCTTGGTTTACAGCTGAAATAATATTTATTTCATTATTAAAGAACTTTTGCAACATTACCCAGCTAACAGGGAACGTTCTGGCAAGGTTCTCTCTAAGTTATGAACAAAACGTTAACATTAATAGAACATTTATACATCGTTCATGGAACGTTTTTTCCTGAAACGGTTTACATCTGTTTTTCTTTTGTCCCAGCTGTTACAAAAACAGATTCCATGAAAGATACATTATTTCCAGATGTTGACTTGTCATTCAAAACATCCAGTTTTTTCTTGGTTATATTTACCAAGGGAAACGTTAAGGGAACATTAACATTGTATCATTCTTCAAACATTATGAAATGTTGCTTTTTAATGTTCTCTGAACGTCCTGAAACACATGGAAGCTTGTGTCCGCCACAGAAAAAAACATTTTAAAAGATAATTGCGACTTTTTATCTCACAATTGCGAGTTTATATCACGCGATTCTGACTTTATTTCTCCCAATTGCAAGTTATAAAGTCAAAATTGCGAGTTTATTTCTTACAATTCTGACTTTATAACTCGCAAGTGTGACTTTATATGTAATTGTGAGAAAAAAAGTCAGAATTGCGAGTTTATTTCTTACAATTCTGACTTTATAACTCGCAATTGTGACTTTATATGTAATTGTGAGAAAAAAAGTTGCAATTACCTTTTTTATTTTTTATTCTTTGGCGAAAACAAGCTTCCATTGAAACAAGTAGTAACATTTAAAAAACGTTAATGAATCTAAAACATTTCAGAAAAACTTTCAGTGAATGACGGGTAAATAACATTGTTAGCGTTTTTAAAACATTAATAAAGACCAGATAACGTTCCCTGTTCACTGGGATTATACTTGTTCTCTGAACATTCTGAAATGATCCCATAATATTCTTAAAATGAAAAAATATCCATGTTCTTAAAAAACTGTAGGTTAAGAGAACATTCAAAAGTAAAGTTTGTTATAACTTAAAGGGAACGTAAGCAGAACATTCGTAGACTGCATCTTTGTTATTTTCTGTGAAACTGGTTATTTCTTCAGATGTTTTGTCGGTGTTGTTTCACAGGTGTTGTTGTCGGGAGCGTACATGGACGCCTCACGCGGGACGCTCCACGTATCCGATCGGGAACTGGCGTCCATGCGAAAGCTTGAGGTTCTGGAGGTCCTGTGTGAAGACGTCCTTCCCAGAAGCCTCTCTGAGATCCGGCGTCTCAGTGCGCAGCTGTCAGTGCGTCGTGGATCGCTGCGGATGGAGGACTTCGAGCGCACGGTCCTCACGATGGTGTTTACTGCACAACAACTACAACACACCGACCCCGGCCACCAGAGGGAGCTGTGGGCAAACGCACTCCTACAACTATATCAAGCCATTAAAGAAGACCTGCGGCCACAAACCACTGGCAATTAATGAGAGGAGCATCCGTCTTAACCTTACCTTACCTTACCTTCTCTTGAAGCCAACACGGAAGTGACTTCATCTGCAATTCATCGACTGGCCACTAGAGACCGGCTGCAAAAGAGAGTCAATGGCTGTGTCCGAAATCTCCACTCAAACCACTACTCCCTAACTCCTATGTAGGGGGTAGGGAGTAGAGCACTATATAGTGAGCTACCAGCATAATAGAAACACCACTTTCGGACACTACTCGATCGTCTCTCGGCGCCGTTGATTACGGCATTACTGTCGCACTATTTAAACGCGCCATCATCTGTCAGCTGGTGCCGAGCCAGCTCTGGGCTAAATAGATTTTTTTTTTATAAATACATTACATCATATTGAGCTTATTTCTCCAAAATTGTAAAATTAAAAGTAATTTCTGGCCGTTTCTGTTATAATGCGATACTCCACACATGATTATAACTTATAAACATAAATAAAATTAATACACATATTTCATATATTTTCATTTTCGCGCCACACCGTTTTCACTTGCCTGTCGACATTAGAAAAAAAACAGATCTACGTTATCAAATATCTTGCTCATAATACTCTTAATAAAACAGCTTTTAGACTCTGTGGAGATGCCACTCAATATTTATCTTTTTTGTTTGTTTGTTCTCGTGATTCAGAAGATTTCGCAGATTAGCAAAAGAAACAGGATTTCTAGACAGAAAACGAACATAACTTACATTTGTATGACAAATTCGTATGGTTGTCGCGCTGCTCTCCTTGACGTCCATCCGCCATTTTGCGATCAGCGCAATGCATGATGGTATGTAGGGCTTGGGTTAGTGACCATCGGTTGTACAATACTTTTCAAAATGCATTCTGGGATACATTGAGTGGACTATATAGGGTATAATAATCATCACTATACATTCGGACAGCACTACAAAATGGCGAGCTCACTATATAGTCCACTATATAGTGAGTAATGGGAGATTTCGGACACAGCCAATCACTTAGACCTCCATGTTAAAATGCCCAACTTTACAGCAGAAAAAAAATGTGTTTACAGCCTGGTGCAAAAGGTGTTTTTGGTCTATATCGCTAATTTTGCCCTCCATGACGACTGTGATGGGGGTGAATTTTTTTATAACTCATCCGTATAATTAATATTAAGCCTTAAAGTTCTGCATAGTTAAAGGGTTAGTTCACCAAAAAATGAAAATTAAGTCATTAATTACTCACCCCCATGCTGTACCAACCCCGTAAGACCTTCGTTCGTCTTCGGAACACAAATGAAGATATTTTTGATTAAATCTGAGAGGTTTATGACTGCTACATAGGCTCCCTAAGGGAATGACACCGGACGGCCCAGAAAGTCATTAAAGACAATGTTTAAATATTCCATGTCACAACAGTGGCTCAACTATAAGTTTATCAAGCGACGAGAATACTTTTTGTGCGAAAAAACAAACAAAAATAACGACTTTATTCGACTATTCCTTTTCTTCCTTGTAGGCCTGAAACGAGACTTCAAGAGATTTCCACGACGCACGCGCGAGAACTGAACTGAAGTAGTTGAAGGAGATCGCAATTCTCGCGCATGCGTCGTGGAAATCTCTTGAAGTCTCGTTTCAGGCCCACAAGGAAGAAAAGGAATAGTCGAATAAAGTCGTTATTTTTGTTTTATTTCTGCACAAAAAGTATTCTCGTCGCTTGATAAACTTATAGTTGAGCCACTGTTGTGACATGGAATATTTAAACATTGTCTTTAATGACTTTCTGGGCCGTCCGGTGTCATTCCCTTAGGGAGCCTATGTAGCAGTCATAAACCTCTCAGATTTAATCAAAAATATCTTCATTTGTGTTCCGAAGACGAGCGAAGGTCTTACGGGGTTGGTACAGCATGGGGGTGAGTAATTAATGACTTAATTTTCATTTTTGGGTGAACTAACCCTTTAAGGGAGTGGCTACTTGAGTGACAGGTGGATGTCGCTGATGTCACTACTAGCCGTTTGTCTGCTGTCTGTTAGCGTCACGTCACCTCCGCTAATCCGCCTCGCTGCACATTTGCGTTTTCTCTCCGCCCACTTTGGGCTTAAAAAATGCTCTTCAGAAACCTACGGGTGACGTCACGGACACTACGTCCATATTTCTTTGCAGTCTATGGTATCATATCACTAATCCACTGCTTCTCAACCGGTGACGTGTAACTGTTAGAGATCGCAGATATCAGGGGAATAAAAATGCGAAATTCAAATAAAAAAAATGCATGTAGAGCTAGTCAAATTAGACAACAATTGCAATGCAATTTATATTTATTTTACATAATATTTGCAAATAACTCTGAATATAATATTTGAACTTGCAAAATAAACTATTATAGTTTAACAGAAACAGAATTATAGTTTAGATACCAACTTATTAATTATAGTCCCAGACAGCTACATAATGTGGGCCGGATCTGGGCCGACATTATGGGGTATTTTTCACAAATAAGTTGGTTTTGGATGGTTTTGACCCGGTGTTAAAGCTGGTTCCTTAATGAAAAGGAATTACAAGAGTCTGTAATTACAGTCTGGCCTGATGAATATGAAATGCATCTTAAAGACTGTGTTTGCATAAGTTCACCTTCATGTTCTCTGCATGTGTGTTTTGTGGGTCCGGCTCACTGTCTGCAGGATGAGCTCTGCTGTCATTGCGAGGCTTGTCGTTTTTCCTGAGATAATGAATATCCTGATATAATCATTACCACGTCCTTGACCGTGTTTCCCTGTCATCTTCACCTGGAAGTTCCCCCAGCGGCACATCAGAAGAACCTGCTGAGATGTGTGACTCTGTGATGCTGTGAGAATGTGACTGATATTAAAGTTCAAACTTCACATATGACCGGGGTTCTCATTTCACCGGTGTTTTATTGAACACCTCAGGCAGTGTTTCAGCATCTGCCAGCTGAGAAACAGCATTAAGACTGAATGAGATGATGATCAACAAATGATCAAAAGACAGTGGATCCTTCCAGACTCACAAAAACTTCCCTGTGTCTGTCTGTGTGTGTGTGTGTGAGAGAGAGAGAGAGAGAGAGAGAGAGTGAGTGGGTGTGGGTGTGAGAATGTGTGTTTGTGTAAGAGAGAGAGAGAGTGTGTGGGTGTGTGTGTGGGTGTGAGAATGTGTGTGTGTGTGTGTGTGGGTGTGTGAGAGAGAGAGAGAGTGTGTGGGGGTGTGGGTGTGAGAATATGTGTGTGTGTGAGAGAGAGAGAGAGAGAGAGAGAGAGAGAGTGAGTGAGTGGGTGTGGGTGTGAGAATGTGTGTGTGTGTGTAAGAGAGAGAGAGAGAGAGTGTGGGTGTGTGTGTGGGTGAGAGAGAGAGGGTGTGGGTGTGAGAGTGTGTGTGTGAGAGAGAGAGAGAGAGAGAGTGTGTGTGTGTGTGTGTATGTATGTGTCTGTGAGAGTGTTTGTCTGTTATGCGTCAGTAGCGCCATCTACAGGCTACAGATATAATTAAAGCAACAGATAACTTTTGTGGCAGTAAAATAGATAGTTACATACCTGTGTGTGTGTGTGTGTGTGTTTTAAGACTTTTTTGTAAGCCTAATATCACTGTTAAAAATGTTTCCGTTTTCATATGAGATGTTTCTCAGATTTATGACACTTTATGTTTTAAAATTGATACTTATAAAAGTTTTTGAATAATGATTATACACAACTGTATGTTTTTTCAAACAATTTTTGTTTTGTAAAAATTTTCTACTAAATAAATGAATATACACATACATCACGCTGGTGATTAGATGGATGGACAGACAGACAGACAGACAGACGGATAGATAGATAGATAGATAGATAGATAGATAGATAGATAGATAGATAGATAGATAGATAGATAGATAGATAGATAGATAGATAGATAGATAGATTAAACGACAACGTAAATGGAAAAAAATCTAAAAACTGACACCGTTTGAATAGAAATCTATGGGCTACAGAGCCACTATGACATGAACTTGACATTCATTAGACATTAATTTCATGAGTTTAAATTAAACACTGGAATTTATCTGGTTTAGTAATTTTTTTAGCTGTTTTATTTTGTCACATTTATTTTGCTTTGGGGTAAATAATTTTGTTTTTGTGATCAGGCACGTTTTGGGGCGCCACATTCTGGGGTCCTATTATTGAAAACTAGCAGGCGGCGTCATTTACAGACTTAACTTATGAATATTAACACAAGCGCGTGAGGTAAGACTGACATTTCATTCTAAATACTACTGTGTTTACGTCAGCGACAGAAAATATGTTCATTCCTGTGATTTCCGTCTGTTTTGCTGCTTAAACATGTTATATTTGTCAAACAAGCGGCCTCACGACAGCTAACGGCTAATGCTAATTCATAAACACGCAGCCACACATCAAATCGCTTCATTAAAATGATTAAATTTCTGTTTTAAATGAACTGCATATAAAAATGTGACATTATATTGGGATGACAGTGGCAGAAATTATTTATCTGGGTTATTTAACGTTAGTCTGAATTTTTAAATATAACAGCTGTTGGTGTTTGTGCGTTTGTTTGTTCAGTAGTTTTATTGTTGCCTTTGTTATTGAGAGACTTTATTAGGTAATATAACGACACAGTCAGTGGTTGAATTTCTGATGTGTGTGTGTGAATTTGTTATTAGAGTATGTCAGAGAGTGTTTGTGTGTGTTTCCGGTTGTTGGGCCGACAGGATCGGTTCTGCTGAACACGAACAGGCACTTGCACATCTGAACAACTATAATCTTTATTCCTGCATTTAGATCTGAGATGTTCTGCTTCTGGAAATCCGCCTCCCTGCAGAGTTTATTATTAATTAATCACTACCTAATCAAACACACCTGTACCAGCTGATCACCTGATCATGATTGGCAGGTGTGTGTGAGGAGGCGTGGCACTAAACCTGACCTGTCCTGCGTCATGTTTCTGTTTTATAAGCAGATTTTCTGTGTATGAAATATCAGGATAACTACTGCGTTGGACAACATGTGCAGTTTGCAACCAAAACAGACTGGAACAACATTTCCCATGATGCAGTAGTAACCATACAGATTATCCAGATTGTGCCTTATTTTTTCTATGCAAAATTTGTTAAAAAGTGAAAAATATTTTTTAAAAACAATATGCAATATGCAAAATTTGATTAAATGTGCAATATATATATATATATATATAACTTTATTACTAGTGCAAATTTTTATTACAAGTGCAAAATCATATAAAAAGTCAAATAAAAGTCATATACAGTATATTTTTCAGTGCAAAATTGCTTAAGAGTGCAATTAAAAAACTTAAATACAAACATTTTTGTCATATGCAAAATTTGATTAAGTGTGCAAATGCAAAAAGTATGCCGAATGCAAAATTTTATTATGTGCAAAATATATATATTTTTAAAAACTGTGCCTATACAGTATATATTTTAATGGCAAATTTTTTTTTAAGTGCAGAATATGTTTTTAAACAGAATGCAATATTCAGTGCAGTATTCTAGTGCTCCTTTCCAAACACAGCTCTTGACTTTTTACTTGTGCAATTATTATCAGATATTGTTCACATTGAAGTATTGTTATGTTTTGCAGTAGCAGCATGCCTGCTGAACGTAAGAAGTCCGTCAACATGGAGGAGAGAGAGACAGGCTCCTTCAGCAACAAGGACAGAGACGCCACCGCGTCCCGTGAGAAGAGCAAAGACGAGAGCAAGATGAGCGGAAAGAAGGACGGAGGCAAGACGGCAGAAGACAAGAAGAGACGAGCTGAGGAGGAGAAGAGAAAGAAGGATGAGAAGGAGCGGAAGAAGAAAGAGGAGGAGAAGCAGAGAGCAGAGGAGGAGCAGAGGAAGAAAGAGGAGGAGGAGAAGAGACAGCAGGAGGAGCAGGAGAAGAAGCTGCTGGAGGAAGAAGCCAAACGACAGAAAGAGGAAGAGGCTGCGCAGCTGAAGTAAGAGCGCTGGGGTTCTCCACTCCAAAAATCTTTTTCTAAACACATTAGATGCATCCATCTCTATCAGACTCTTACATTTAATTAAAAAACTCAATTAGAATAATATAGGCTGTTACCATCAAATGAAATCAGTGTCAGTAAAATCCAGAGGTGACACAGAAGTACATCTAGATGTACTTGCACTATTATAGATTATAATATTTTATATTCACCAGAATAAAAATATTCATGAAGCTGAAAATTCAGAATTATTTTAGACTGACTAGATATATTTAAAATAATGTATAGGCCACTGGTCATTATCAGGACCCACAAATATTCCTCCATTGCATTATTATACATTATATTCAACATTATATACTGACACTTAAACTCTGAAAACTTGGGAATTTTTTCATATATTTTCAGTTTGGATGAACTATCCACGATAAATATTGTCACTCTGGGCATCTTTACAATAGTCTAGTCTACAGGAGGAATTTGCATATGTATATATTTATTGCTAAGGCACTTTTAGGTAAATTGCCGCCTTATATCTCTAAACTCTTGAGGCGAGACACTACAGGGTAATTTTTTTAACTAGCAGATATCACCATGAAACTTTTCCAGTTGATTACCCACATTAACATGAGAAAAAAATGTATTGCAAGTGTTCTGTAATTTAATGTTTAAATATGCAAATGAGGCATTGTCTAATCTGCATAGATCTAATTTGCATATGAGGCATTAGCTAATTTGCATATATTAAAAAATTAAATCTGAGTATTTGATAAAGCCAGGTTCAAAATTATTTTTTCATTGTGTTCACATATTAGATGGGAAAAAATGTACAGAGGGATTTATGGATATCTACTTTTGTTATCCTGTAAATCAGAATATGCTGTCAATAGCCAGTTAAAATAAAATATTTTTGCCATGTTTTTTGGAATAAAATGTTATATAAATCAGGCTAGGAATAATATATTTACAAATCCCTTTGCAAATGTCTTTATAATATAACTAGGTACTAGACTGGAAGGTTTGGTGTGTATAGGTGCTACCGAAGTGGAGATTTCAGACTTGGAGTTTGAGAGAATTGTCATATTTGAGAAAACGAGCTTTAAAGAATTAGCATCAGCCAATGATATTGCGCATTTGTACCCTTCACGATTGGTTCCTGATAAAAAGGAAATGACCATATTTGGATCCGACAGCGTTGTACAGCAGAGAGAGAGCTTTCTGGCGGTGTGTGTGGTGGCAGGGTGCAGACAGCGATCGCGGAGCAGCATGTTGATTTAAAACGCCAACTTTTGATGAATTTATGAGAAATCTACAGACGCAAACAGTGTCGTAAAATAAAGACCTAAATGTGTATTTTGGACTTTTTTCACCACAAGTCTGAAAGAAGACATGTTAATGAAGACAAATATCCCAAAATCTCAAAATTGACCAGTGAAAAAAACCCAGATGTTTTTGCCTGCCGTGTCTCGCCTTAACGATACATATTGCTGCATTTTTGTATTGCGATATATTGTGGCACGATGTATTGTTACACCCCTAGTGTTTGTTTTGTGTCTGATCAGGGAGAAGGAGGAGGCCGATCAGCTCCAGCAAGAGGCGTGGGAGCGTCATCATGGCAGAAAGGAGCTGCGAGTGAAGAACCAGCACGTGCAGGAGACTCGACCAGAGGAGGCTTTCTTCAGTCGCCTGGACTCCAGCCTGAAGAAGAACACGGCCTTCGTCAAGAAGCTCCGCACGCTCACGGAGCAGCAGCGCGCCTCGCTGTCGCAAGACTTCGACTCGCTCAACCTCAGCAAGTACATCGGCGAGGCCGTGAGCTCCATGGTGGAGGCCAAGCTGAAGATCTCAGACGTGGGTTGTGCTGTTCATCTCTGCTCTCTGTTCCACCAACGATACGCTGAATTCGCTCCGTTGCTCCTGGGTGCCTGGAAGAGACACTTCGAGGCTAGAAAGGAGGAAAAGGCGCCGAACGTGAGCAAGCTACGCACTGACCTGCGCTTCATCGCTGAGCTCACCATCGTGGGCCTGTTCACTGATAAAGAAGGGCTTTCGCTCATTTACGAGCAGCTGAAGAACATCATCAGCACCGATCGAGAGACGCACACACACGTGTCTGTCATCATCAGCTTCTGCAAGCACTGCGGAGACGATATCGCCGGGCTGATGCCGAGGAAAGTCAAGAACGCGATCGAGAAGTTCGGATTGTCATTCCCTCCAAGCCAGATCATTAATGCAGAGAAACAGCAGCCGTTCCAGAATCTGCTGAGAGAATATTTCACATCTCTCACCAAACACCTGAAGAAAGACCACCGAGAACTGCAGAACATCGAGAGACAGAACAGGTCGGTGTGTGTATCGACCCTTTTCACATGTCTGGGGTTTCTCAGAAACCGAAGTCGTCATAGTTGGGTGAAGGTCTGAAATTTTTTTTTGAGACAGAACAGGTCGGTTTGTATTAGGGCTGAACGATTTTGGAAAATAATCTAATTGCGAATATCATTATTGCGATTGCGAATTTTTTTTTTTAAAGCTCTTTAACCAGATATTCATCCAGATATTCAACGGAGACAAGCAATAAATCATTGTTTAGTAGGGGTGGGAATCTTTAGGGACCTCATGATCCGATCCGATTCTGGGAGTCACGATCCAATTCCAAAACTATTCTTGATCTACTTTTTATTCTTGAAAGGGTCATTGAATCCTTCACTCAAACGATTCGTTCACTATGTTGCTCACAGACGCTCAATGCTTTGTTTGGAAGTATTTTATTGCTGTTCTAACTGCATTTTAATAAGCTACATCACGTGTGCACTTTTTTTTTCTTTCTTTTTTTGCAATGGACGGCTTTCACAGCTCCTGTTTTGTGTCTCTGTAGGCGTATCCTGCACTCTAAAGGAGAGCTCAGCGAGGACAGACACAAGCAGTACGAGGAGTTCGCCACCTCCTATCAGAAGCTGCTGGCAAACACTCAAACTCTGGCCGATCTGCTGGACGAGAACATGCCTGAACTTCCTCTGGATAAAACCGTCCAGGAAGGTACGAGCGCCAGCAACGACTTCTCCTGAGAATCTGTGCTAAAATTTTGTCTTGGCATGCACGTGATTTGTTGTTTTGTGTGCAGAACACGGTCCGGGCATCGATATCTTTACACCGGGAAAACCAGGAGAGTACGATCTGGAAGGAGGCATCTGGGAGGACGAGGACGCTCGTAACTTCTACGAGAACATGGTGGATCTGAAGGCATTTGTTCCTGCCATTCTCTTCAAGGACAATGAGAAGAGCAGCCAGAACAGCAAAGGTACTGAATAATTTAGAAGAGTCCTGCATGGAAGATGGAATACTTGCATAACTTGTACCAGAACGCAGTATGTACTTATTGATTAAAAGTTTTTTGACTTTCTTTAGTGTAATGTTGCTGTTTGAGCATGAAAAATGTTTCCAAAGTCCCTCCAGCGGGAGTTCTTCTCTATATCAGTGTCGGTGTTTCTGAACTCCCTGAAACGCCTCCATTGTAGTCTTGAGTTTCTTCCGGGAACGAACACGTCACAATATTCCTCATTATAATAATTAATGCGCAGAATAAAGGGGCGGGGCCTGGTTGAGTGAGTTAGTAGTGTGTTAAACTGGCGGTTATGGTAAGGGGCGGGACATTTCCCAAACACACTCGAAGCGCTCGATCAATCACAACACACTGATCCAGCCGACCAATCAGAGCACAGTGTGCTTTTCAGGAGGAGGGGCTTCATAGAGACAGGAAGTGAACAGAGCGTTACTGACAGACTGGGAAGAGAGGAGCCGCAACAATGGAGAATATGAGGAAAATAATCAACATTCAAGCAGGAAAACCTGTTCTAGTAGAGCCTGAACACAATACTTTGTAAGAGGTTCCTTTAGTAGCATGTGAAACAGTATGTAATAGTTTGTTGTGTGTGTGTGTGTGTGTGTGTGTGTGTGTGTGTAGAGGTACGAGAGGTAAACAGCACCGAGGAGTTGGAGATGGAGTTGGAAGTGCTGGACATCACTGATGAACCGATAGATCTGGATGTAGCCGACGAGACCGAAAGTGAAGAACTGGCCAAAAAGATACTGGATGAGCAAGGTATACACACATACACACACACACACACACCACGGAGCCCTTAAAGGGACATGGTGATAGAAAAAATATAAGATGGGAGAAAAAAAAATTCAATTCTTTTGCAAAAGTTTTGCGTTCCCCGAGGTTTTTCAGAACTCAAAATGTTTGCAGGCAAATACATAGTTTCTTGTGGAAATGCAAACATTTTGAAAAAGAAGGCAAAAGCATGGTTTCCACCACCATGTCCCTTTAGGGGCTCCGTACACATAGACTTGCTTTCTTAATAAAACACACTGTATAATGCACCGCCACAACCTCCAGAGGGCAGTAAAGGGAAAGTTTCAGGATCAGTCCAACTTTATCTGTATTTTGCATTTTTTGTCTATTGCATTATTTTGAAATTATTTATCTGTGCATCTCATTGTGTCTCTCGCTGTATTTTATAGCATGAGTTTGATTCCCAGTAAATGCATGAACTAAGAAAATGGATACCATGGATGCATGCAATGTGATTTGATTTGCATAAAAGCATCTGCTCTTAAATGCATAACTTTAATGTAATGTGATGATGTTGATGTGTGTGTGTGTGTGTGTGTGTGCGTACAGAGCAGGAGGACGAGGAGGCCAGCACCGGCTCTCATCTCAAACTCATCGTGGACGCTTTTATCCAGCAGCTGCCAAACTGCATCAACAGAGACCTGATAGACAAGGTAAAGAGTACAAACACACACAATTGACTTGATGTAAGACACACACACACACACACACTCTCTCTCTCTCTCTCTCTCTCTCTCTCTCTCACACACACTCACACTTACACACACACACACACACACACACACACAAACTCTCTCACACACACACACACACACACACACTTTCTCACACACACACACACACACACACACACACACACACACACACACACACACACACATAACACAGCGCTTGATCATAGCCAGTGTTATTTTAGTATTATTTATATACTATTATAGTATTTAAAAAAAAAAACATTTGATTAGCTTTTATTTTTATATTTTCAGTTTTTTTAAAGTTGCCTTCTAATCCTTGTATTTTATTTCAGCTTTTATTTCAATTCACCAGAATGATTTTCAGTGGTAGTAGTTAACCGTAACCGTGCTGGTGGTTTTTCCTCTTGTGTGTTCAGGCTGCTATGGACTTCTGCATGAACATGAACACCAAGTCCAATCGCAGGAAGTTGGTTCGCGCTCTCTTCACAGTTCCCAGGCAGAGGTGTGTTTGCTCTCACAGCCTCGTCTGTAGTTGTGCAGGGCTGGAACGGATCGCAGTCGATGCCCCGCGGTTCGGCACGCGTGTGATGCGCGGATTAACTGCTAAATTTAACCATCATAGAGTGAAAGTTTATAATAATTTGGACATGTTTTTTCTTGCCAATGTAGAATACACATTCAAACTATTTTAAACGTGGAAGAAGAGGCGAATATCGGGGTGGGTTTTTTTATCTGTGCGCACAGCCACACACTCACGCAGAGAGGGAGGGAGAGAGAGAGAGAGCGCGTTTCAGAAATAAAGATGAAAAATTTCTTCGAGACAAAAGTTGGCTTGTGAAAGTTTTGACCAGAAAATTAGTTTATAATTTAAAGTACTTTATAGTTAAAATTAGTTCAAAGTTTAAATTAGTTTAAAGTGTAAATTACTTTGAATTTTAATTTAGTTTAAAGTACTCGAACACCGAATTGATTCCTCTTTCGCGGTTATTTTTTATTACTGACCGTTCACTTGTTTCAAATAATGTGTGAACTTAATCAGTTAGGCTAGTCATTTTTGATTTAGTATCGAAGAACTTCAAGTGAGCTTTATGTAATAAATGAAAAGCAAAGTTACTCGCCACCGTGAAGCGTGAGTTTTGTGATCCGTTCCACCACTATAGTTGTGAGTGTTCAGTGGTTGGATCTGATCAGGTGTGTGTGTGTGTGTGTGTGTGACTCAGGCTGGATCTGCTGCCGTTCTACGCTCGTCTGGTGGCCACGCTGCACCCCTGCATGTCTGATGTGGCCGAAGACCTCTGCTCAATGCTCAAAGGAGATTTCAGATTTCATGTGAGTGTGTTTCTCATTAATCACACAGAAGCCCTGCTCTAAAGCAGTCCTCACTCACTGTAGCCTGCATAACACAATACACTGTGTGATTGCCTTCTCCACTAGCAATTAGGGCTGTCATTTGGCTGAAAAGCTAAATTAGAATTTCTTTCTTAAATTTTGGCAAAATTAGAGTTATATTCACATTCTTAAGGCAATGTTTAAAGGTGCTCTTAGCGATGCTGGGTGACGTCACTTCTTGTTGACGTTCAAAGTATTGTCGAACAAAACGAAGGCTAGACCTTCCCTCCTCCTCATCCCGTCCCCTCCCCCTGTAGTTTTACTGATACTTCTTTCAAGGTGTAATGTCGCCAAGTGAGAAATGCTTTCATATAATGCAAAAAAAATATATAGAAACATTACCAGAAAAACACGATAAAACGTTTCGCCACCTGAGGTTATAACTTTAGCTCCCATACCAGGACGCAATAATAGCAAGATAACGTTAGCTTCAAATTCAGTCAAAGTCAAGTCAAGTCAAGTCATCTTCATTTATATAGCGCTTTTAACAATGGATTGTTTCAAAGCAGCTTTACAGAGATAAACATATAATTTAAGGTAACAGATTGTTTTGGCATTATAGCGGTTCTTGAATAATGTTATTTCCAGCTAAAGTTAACTTTGATTGATTCACCTCCGTTGCCAAAGTTGTCAATAGGCTATGAATGAACATTCAATTTCATAATAAATAGTTGGTGAAAACAATCATTCACACAAACTGTCGCCCTACTGTGAGTTTGCTTGATTATTTACATTAGAGATTGATAGCTAGCTGCTAGAAACCTATATGTTGTATTCACCAAAGTTAGCGCTGACTGCATTGTTCTAGCTAATTATATCCTTGTGTTTGTTAGGCGAACATGAAAGTCCATTTAGAAAAACCAAACTGGATTTACCCTGTCCAGCAGAAACAGAGCTAACGTTACCTGAATGTCGGATTGGAAGCGTTTCTGCCGGCGGAGTTCTCTCCACCTTTCAAAGGCTTTTCCAGTGTAAATTCGGGCATGCGTTCCTTCTCCTTTTCCCTCTTCTTTGTATTTTTGCAATCTGTTCATCAGAACGTCGTCTCTTTGGTCGTGTGTCGGCCATATCAAACTTAAAGAGTTAAAATGATAACTTTCCTCTTCATGCTTCTCTCCTCCACACCCCCCATGTACCTCACTTCACTTTTCATTGTTCTCAAATAAAATAGAATTTCTTTAATGTGCATGCAAGGAAAATTAGGGTACAATAGTGCATAAAACTGTGTTCATGCATCAGTAACCTGAGAAAACACTCTTCAACCACAGCGTAATGAACTACATGAACACACAATAGCAAACTGCCATTCAGAAACACTCCACATCTACATATTGTTGGTCAAAAACACTTTGGCGTATCGGTCAACTTGATCTGCAGTGAGTGCTGAGCGCTTCTTGTTGACAATGTTTCCAGCTGATGAAAACACACACTCAGCTCTGACCGATGTGCCAGGTTTGGTCAAGTGTGTCGTTGCACGATTTTTGCCACCAACTGAGAGGGTTTTCGTCAACATTTTTTAAATGAACAACTCAGCCGCACCGCGCTGTTTACTGGATAAGCTAACAAAAACAAACCGCGTCAGTTACGTCATCATCATGTCTCGCGCGTCTCTTGAGACGCCAACAATTCAAATACATGTTTTTTGCATTCGAATGTGTTTTTTTTTTGTTTTGTTTTTTGGTGAATATTCAAAATTAAAATTTTAATTTGACAGCCCTACTAGCAATGTGCACTCGAATTTTGCCAAAAGTCTATTTTAGAAGCAGGATGCGTTAAATGCATCGAAGTCAGTGTTTGTGTGTGTCTTACAGATCAGAAAGAAAGACCAAATCAACATTGAGACCAAGAATAAGACGGTGAGGTTCATTGGGGAGTTGGCCAAGTTCAAGATGTTTTCCAAAACGGACACGCTGCACTGCCTCAAGGTGATGAGATCAATGAAATATCATTGAGATACTATTATAGTTTTAGTAATTTTTTTAATGTTTTTATTTTTATATATTCCAGTTTCATTTTAATTTTAGTTAAAGTTGTAGTTATTTTGTTGTGTTTTTTATTAAATTTTTAATAGTTCGTGTATTTTTTAAACAAATGTCTAATTAGTTTTTTTATTAATTTCAGTTTTAGTTATTTTAGTACATCAAGTTAAACTAAATTTGATTTTATTTCGGTTAAGTTTTTTAGGGTAACTATAATAAACCTGCTTAGAAATTTTCAAAATTAGTAAACTTACTGAAGTAATTAAGTTTAAGCTGATGTATTAAAATGACTAAAACTGAAATTAAAATAAAGCTACATAGAAATGTTTAAAAAAAAATGCCAAAAGCACAAACCAAAATTTCTATAACTTTAACATTAAAATGAACTTAAAATAAAATAGTTCAAAAGCATTTTACTTTGCTTTGGTACAGAAGTTAATGTGATGAAAATGGCACTGACTGCTGAATCTTTGGTATCGTTGTGTGTGTGTGTGTGTGTGTGTGTGTGTGCAGATGCTGCTGTCTGATTTCTCTCATCATCATATCGAGATGGCCTGCACTCTGCTGGAGACCTGTGGACGCTTTCTCTTCCGTTCACCGGACTCTCATCTGCGCACAAGCGTCTTACTGGTCCGTCCTCACGCATACAACATGCAAACCTGAAGCCTTCATACTGACACTAGAGCTGCTCGATTAACCGTTTCAAGATCGCGATCTCGATTCAAACACACACATGATCTCTAAATGACAGTGATTCGGCTCTGTCTATTAAAGCTTTAGTACGATCACACTGATTCAGATCTGTGTTCTGATCCAGAGAGAGGCGTCATGTACAGTGTGAAACAGCTTCACTAACAGTCTTTTCAAACACACAGTATCATCATTTCTGTGTTATAATAATTCAAAATATCACAGAAAAAATTCCATAAAGGTTTATAGTTCGAATATAAACACTGATGTCTACAGTAGTGATCAAAATAGAGCAAATCACCTTTTTAAAGTAACTTAACGCTTCAAGTAAAGATTGTGTCAATTACATCGTTACACCAGTAGGTGGCGATAAGAGACTCTTAAAAATGTTTGTCAATGAATGTCAATCATTCGAGATTCCATTAAAAATGCAGATTAATCCAGTAATGAAACAAGTCTTTATGAGTAACTCATTGAATCATTCATTCAAAGCGATTGAAAAAAAAAAAAAAAATGAATGAAATATTTTTATAAATAGACTGCAGCAATTAAACTTTTTTCAGAAAAGTAAAGTCCATGTGATTTTTATCCGGAATCACGCAGCTCTAACTGACACTATTGCACATGTCTGTGTTTTCAGGAGCAAATGATGCGTAAGAAACAGGCTCAGCATCTGGATGTGCGCTACGTGACGATGGTGGAGAACGCGTATTACTACTGTAACCCGCCGCCGATGGAGAAGACTGTGCGAAAGAAGAGACCCCCGCTTCAGGAGTACATCAGAAAACTCCTGTACAAGGACCTGTCCAAGGTCACCACTGAGAAGGTGATTACACCACGGGCTTCATTTCCTGCTCCGCTAAATATGAACATCTATTATTATTTTCTCCTCAAAAGAAGCGTGAATATTAGGCTGTGTGAGCATTTAGTCACTTCTGACACTTTGCAGTGGAAATTGGTTCTGTTAGCAGCATTAAAAATAAAACTTTTATTCAAATCGTGAATGCGAGCAAAGAGCGCTTCCTTTATAATCACTGAAGCTGTCAATCACTTCAGTTCTGCAATCTGTGTACAGGAGTGTTGCTTACTACCGTTCTCTACACACACACACACACACGTTACACTCTCTCTCACACACTCTAAGCTTATAGAGTAAGCTTACTACAGCTACCGCAGAAAAGATCGTCACATTTTTACAATTTCGGTATGGATGTGTTTCCGAAGTACTGGTACTTTTGACAACACACAATAAACACACGGTAAACTAAACGCTTGAAAGCATTCCAATAGGGAAAATACAACGCTTCTGTAAAATCAAAAGAATTTGGTTTCCAGGAAGGATGGCATATCTGGTAATCATTTTATGAACCATATTAATATTAATGTTTGTGCTTTATTGTAGAAATAATGCTTATCTATGTGCTTTTTAAAGAAAGAGAGAAAAACAAAAAAAAATGTTATGTCCTACATTTTTACGCAGTAGTGCTTGCTTTTATAGAAATACTTGGTACTGTTACAATAATAATGCTAAAACCTTTGTAAAGCGACCTTGAGTCTGTGTTTGTATATGTGTATATATATATATATCTTGACTTACGAAGTTGAGTAACTCTGCATTACATAATAAATAATGAGCTGTAACCAGATTTTAAAGGCAACAATGCATTAAAACATTTAACAAACTGATTTTTTTAAATTTTGGGGAAACAAGGCATATATATTACGGAGCCCCCCTAGTCCCACTTTGTCAAAAAAAATAATTATAACTATCTCGTGGCCTCAAGATAGTATCTCTATCTTGAGGCCACGAGATAGTTATAATACATTTTTTTGACAAAGTGGGACTAGGGGGGCTCCGTAATATACAGAAGAAGTGCATTTATCTTTTTGCTTTTGATAGTTATTTCCGATTTGCATTTTGTCAGGCCATTCTTGATGTAAATGGGCCTTTACATGTTACACGTGTGTTAAGAGGCTGCCTGTATCTGTGTGTGTGTGTGTGTGTGTGTGTGCAGGTGTTGAGGCAGATGAGGAAGTTGCCCTGGCAAGACCCTGATGTGAAGAGTTACCTGATCTGCTGTATGGTCAACATCTGGAACGTCAAGTACAACAGCATCCACTGCGTGGCAAACCTGCTGGCCGGACTCGTGGCGTATCAGGAGGACGTGGGCATTCATGTGGTGGACGGCGTGCTGGAAGACATACGTCTGGGCATGGAGGTGTGTGTGTTTGAGAGAGAGAGAGAGAGAGAGAGAGAGAGAGAGAGATAGAATAGTGTGTATTTGTATCTGATTGGGCATGGATGTGTGTGTATGTGAGAGAGAGAGTTGTGTGTGTGTGTGTGTGTGTGTGTGAAAGAGAGAGAGATAGAATAGTGTGTATTTGTATACGATTGGGCATGGATGTGTGTGTATGTGAGAGAGAGAGTTGTGTGTGTGTGTGTGAAAGAGAGAGAGATAGAATAGTGTGTATTTGTATACGTCTGGGCATGGATGTGTGTGTATGTGAGGGAGAGAGTAGTGTGTGTGAGAGAGAGGGAGAGAGAGAGAGTTGTGTGTGTGTGTGTGTGTGTGAAAGAGAGAGAGAGTAGTGTGTATTTGTATACGTCTGGGCATGGAGGTGTGTGTGTGTGAGAGAGAGAGAGAGAGAGAGGATGAGAGTAGTGTGTGTCTGTGTGTGTGTGAGAGAGGGAGAGAAAGAGTGAGAGAGAGATAGAGTAGTGTGTATTTGTATACGTCTGGGCATGGATGTGTGTGTATGTGAGAGAGAGAGAGAGGGAGAGAGTAGTGTGTGTGAGAGAGAGGGAGAGAGTGAGAGAGAGATAGAGTAGCGTGTATACGTCTGGGCATGGAGGTGTGTGTGTGTGAGAGAGAGAGAGAGATAGAGAGAGAGAGAGAGGATGAGAGTAGTGTGTGTCTGTGTGTGTGTGAGAGAGGGAGAGAAAGAGTGAGAGAGAGATAGAGTAGTGTGTATTTGTATACGTCTGGGCATGGATGTGTGTGTATGTGAGAGAGAGAGAGAGGGAGAGAGTAGTGTGTGTGAGAGAGAGGGAGAGAGTGAGAGAGAGATAGAGTAGCGTGTATACGTCTGGGCATGGAGGTGTGTGTGTGTGAGAGAGAGAGTGATAGAGTAGTGTGTATTTGTGTGTGTGAGAGAGAGAGAGAGTGTGTGTGTAGTGTGTGTGTGTGTGTGAGAGTGTAGTGTGTGTGCCTGTGTGTGAGAGAGAGTGTAGTGTGTGTGAGAGTGTAAGTCTGTGTGAGAGTGTGTAAGTGTGTGATGTTAACAGATACAACTTTTGATTTTATAATATATTAGTAATTGTTGAAATCAACATTAAATTCCAACATTAAAGTATTTTTCACTCTTAGATCATGCAAACTAATGTAAAGTGTTCCCAATAATTATGTATGTTTTTGAAATAACTTGTTTACAAATAAGTAGCATGTGTTTTCTTTCTGTAATTATAATTTATTGACAGACTAATGCATTGAGTCAAATAATGTGTTACTAACTTCAGAAGTTACTACAGAATTACTGTACAATTAGTGTAATTAGAAGAATCATCATGAAACTAAATTGATCTGAATAATGACACTTGTTATTTTAGAGCTGCTTTACAGCTGAAATTCAATTTGATTCACAACTGAAGAATTTTGAACGTTATTTTCCTGTTTATGACTGTACATTATATAATACATGTTATACATGCTAGAAGTAATAATGAGTTGTAATTGAGTAAACGAGTGACACTCCTTAACACTGGAGCTGAGAGACTGAGTGAGTGAACACACTTGTTGATATCAAAAAGTATCTGAAACAAAAATAATTATCAGGAACATCAGGTCAACATTAGTTAAAGGAGAACACGCAGCCAGAGATCGTGTTTCCTGACGTTTATATGAGCCGGATTTCGACGCCGGAGAAAAACAAAGCAAATTTGCCTGTGAATGCTTCATAGAAATACAATATAAGTAGGTCTAAATCCATGTGATGACTTATATCAATGTTATATATCATCAAATCATCCAGCCCTAAAACTTGTAACATTTTTGGTCAGTGTTTATTTAAAAACATAAAATTATCCAGAATATACGACGGCAAATATTTAACTGATGAGTTGTCAATACAATTTATAACAACCCAATATAGGGTATGATTTCACCCCTAAATTCAGCATATTGACAGTAAATAGTTGTTTCTGTGAATCGCAGCGATCCGTTTGCTTCTCTGTTCTGTAGCTTTCGGCAGTCTGTAAAAATAAACCTCCGATTTCTTGTCAAATCAAGTTGTACAGTCAATCTCAAAGCTCTTTCCCGGTTTAGATGTGCTTTGCGTGTTTTTCATTGCATTTACGTTGAAAACAAATGCCGATCAGTGTTTCTGCCACTCAGTGTGTGTAACCGCAGTCACACACACATTCCCTCTATAGAAAGGTGAAAAATCAGTGTTACCTGACGAGAAAAAGGTAACGCTTTACAATAAGGTTCAGTAAGGTAGTTAACATGAACTAAGAGTGAATAATACGTCTACAGCTTTAATTAATCTTAGTTAATATTAATCTCAACATTTACTAATACATTTTTAAAATCAAAGGTTGTATTTGGTAACATTAGTTAAAGCATCGTATACTAACATGAACAAACAATGAACAGCTGTGTTTTTATTAACTAACATTAACAAAGATGAATAAATACTGTATTGCTCATTGTTAGTAAATACATTAACTAATGAACCTTATTGTAAAGTGTTACCGAGAAAAGAGCTCATTGTTAGTGATGTTGGGTCATGCATCCGCTTGTGAACGTGAGACATTGATCTTTAGATGTTTGTGTTGATGTGTGTTTCACTCTCAGGTGAATCAGCCCAAGTTTAACCAGCGGAGGATCAGCAGCGCCAAGTTTCTGGGTGAGCTTTATAACTATCGTATGGTGGAGTCTGCCGTCATCTTCCGCACGCTCTTCTCCTTCATCTCGTTCGGCGTGAACACGGACGGTTCTCCGAGTCCACTGGACCCGCCCGAACACCTGTTCCGCATCCGCATGGTCTGCACCCTCCTGGACACCTGTGGGCAATACTTCGACCGCGGATCCAGCAAGAAGAAGCTCGACTGCTTCCTCATTTACTTCAAGGTCAGCTTTCCCCTCGGAAACAGCCAATCACAGACTGACGACTCTATAAACACTGGGATTTGTGCTCAAACTTGGGCTGTCGATAGATTAAAGTCATAACTGTTTGGTGTGTTGAGCTGAATTTCCCAAAATTTTGAGTGTGTTGTCTCCAAACCAGGGTTATATCGTTAACTTTAACTATTAAAATAATTTCTGTTATCATAATTAGTTGAAAAAACCTTTAGTTAAATTTTTTTAGTTGAAGCGCTGAAATTATTAAGTGGAAATAAAAAAAAGCTAAAACTGAAGTAGAAATGAATGAAAGCTAAATTGCAATATTAAAATACAATAAAAAACAGAAAACTAATAGAAATGACTTAAAACTAAACTAAAATTAACATGAAAACTAAAACTGTGAAAATAAAACCTAATTCAAAATATTAATAAAACTGCTCTGTATTAAACATTTTATTAAGAAGAAGCTCGACTGCGTTTCTTGAGCATCAGATCCTCATATTAGAGTGATTTCTGAAGGATCATGTGACACTGAAGACTGGAGTAATGATGCTGAACATTCAGCTTTGATCACAGGAATAAATTACACTTTACTGTATATTCACATAGAAAACAGATGATTTACACTGGAGTAATATTTCACTGTTTTTACTGTATTTTTGATCAAATAAATGCAGCCTTGGTGAGCGGAAGAGCCTGTTTCAGAAACAGTAACAGGTTCAGCGCAGTGAAACATGTCCGTGTGTGTTGTAGAGGTACATCTGGTGGAAGAAGAGTGTTGATGTGTGGACTAAAGACCAGCCGTTCCCCATCGACATCGAATACATGATCACAGACACACTGGAGCTCCTGCGGCCCAAGATGAAGCTGTGCTCGTCTCTGGAGGAGGCCTGTGCTCACGTCACACTGCTGGAGAGAGAGTTCCTCGTCAAACTGGGTAAAGCACTCGTGTGTGTGTGTGTGTGTGTGTGTGTGTGATGAAGCTGTGCTCGTCTCTGGAGGAGGCCTGTGCTCACGTCACACTGCTGGAGAGAGAGTTCCTCGTCAAACTGGGTAAAGCACTCGTGTGTGTGTGTGTGTGTGTGTGTGTGTGATGAAGCTGTGCTCGTCTCTGGAGGAGGCCTGTGCTCACGTCACACTGCTGGAGAGAGAGTTCCTCGTCAAACTGGGTAAAACACTCGTGTGTGTGTGTGTGTGTGTGTGTGTGATGAAGCTGTGCTCGTCTCTGGAGGAGGCCTGTGCTCACGTCACACTGCTGGAGAGAGAGTTCCTCGTCAAACTGGGTAAAACACTCGTGTGTGTGTGTGTGTGTGTGTGTGTGATGAAGCTGTGCTCGTCTCTGGAGGAGGCCTGTGCTCACGTCACACTGCTGGAGAGAGAGTTCCTCGTCAAACTGGGTAAAACACTCGTGTGTGTGCGTGCGTGCGTGCGTGCATGCGAGTGTGGAGTGTGTGTGTGTGTGTGTGTGTGTGTGAGTGTGGAGTGAGTGTGCGTGTGTGTGCGAGTGTGAGTGAGAGATTCAAAAATAGCTTCACATTAGACTGAGGTACACAACTAATATTATTAATGAATAGACATTCTGATCAGATGAGACACATTGAAGACATGATGAAATTAGTGTTAACATAAATACCATTTTATTCATATTTGTCAGCTGCAGTAGAGCAGTGAAACGATCCAGTGATGGTGTGTGTTTAGTTGAGGAAACACCCACATGTGGTCAGACCGCCCAGCCCTAGTGTGTGTGTGTGTGTGTGTGTGCAGTTGTTTTTCTAGTTGTTCCGCTCATCTTTCCCTGTCGAGCAGCATTCCTCGCAACGACACACTGGTTTGTTTCATCCGTTCAGTCATTCGGCCTTCATTCCTGACATGTGCCGAGAGAAAGACACACATTCCTGCAGAGAGTGTAATAGTATCAGTGTTAAAGCAGCACAGACCCGGAATAGCTCTTCAGGAATGCTGTCGTGTGTGTGTGTTGTCGGTCTGGGTTTGAACCAGCAATTCTGTAGTGCCGGTTTATTTTTGCTGTTGTTTCGGTCTGGTTTGGTCAGTAACAACATTCCTGTGTGTCTGTCGCCTTTGGCTTTTAGCTTTCGGCTCGCTTAGTTTGGGTACATTTCATTTCATATTCAACAATATTATTGATCTCCTGCATTGACACCATTACATGAGAACTGAACTGAGCTGGACGATGACATCACGTTTTTCTCAAGAGCGGCTATATATATATATAATATATATATTACAAATTAATAACTTTTTTACAATATGTAATGTGTGTCTGTATTTATAAATATTTCTTTTTTTACAACAAAAATGAAACATCCCTGAACTTGCTTAAGCTGGACTGTGACGCTATTTTCTACTGGACACAAACTTTGTTGCATTATTTTCCTGTAAAGCTGCTTTGAGACACTCTGTGTATAAAGCGCTATATAAATAAAGCTGACTTGACTTGTGTCCAGGCTTGGAGAAAGATGGCCGCTCCTCCAGTGCGATGGATGAGAACGAGCCTCTGGATGAGGATGATGATGATGATGAAGACGAGCGAGGAGCAGAGACTGAGGAACAGTCTGGAAACGAGAGCGAGATGAATGAACCCGAGGAGGAGGTGTGATTGACAGCTGGAAACTCCGCCTCCTCTGTTGTTTGCATACAGTTGACTGATGATGCACAGAAATGGAGAACAGAAACACAGCAGCATTAGTCACTGCAAAATCGAAATAATTTAAAATATATATACAATCAAAAAATTATCAGAACCAAAAATGATTCAGACACCAGATATTATTTTTTTTACTAGTGTGTGCAGGACACTGTAGTTAATTTATGTAAGTGAGGAGAGCAAAATAAAGTAAACTGACTTATTATACCCAAATAATTCTTCATACAGTGACTACCAGTGACATATAATACAAAATTGGGACCAAATATTCTTCCTCCACTTTGAGCTGATCATGTTTTCTTCAGTGTGTTTTCTGTAATTGCTAATGCTCTTTTTACACACACACTGAACAACATGTGCTCGTCATTGCTTGGTCACTGGTTGAGCTAAACTGGTATTATCTAATTGTGTAGTTAAATTTAACAGCTGACAGATATTCAACATAACTCATGTGTGAGAGTCTAACAGAAGGACGGACAAAACCAGTCAAATATCCACTGAGTTCTGCTCATATTTATCACCATTTTCTAAACGATAGCGAATAAACTGATAATGTGAGAAATGTTGAAGGAGTCTGAATACATTTCGGTTTGACTGTATTTAATATATAAGGAGGTTTTGTTTATATACAGTGTTTGAAGACAGTGGGATAAACCGTGTGTGTGTGTGTTGTGTAGGACGGCTCAGAGAATGAGGAAGAGGAGCGTGAGGAGGAAGAGGAGAACACAGACTATCTGACCGACTCCAACAAAGAGAACGAAACGGATGAAGAGAACAACGTGAGTGTGTGTGTGTGAGTGTGTGTGTAGGTGTGGTTTGAGCTAACGCTGCTGTTTCTCTGGGTCAGGAGGTCACGATCCGTGGTGGAGGACTCAAACACGTGGCGTGTGCCGAGGACGAGGACTTCATACAGGCACTGGACAAAATGATGCTGGAGAACCTGCAGGTGCACAATATGGGCGTTCGCACCGGACAGCTCTAGGATCGAGCCTCCAGGGTGTTTCCCCGAGAACTAATGGTTCCCTTAGGAATGTTTTCCTGGTTGCGTTCGCAGCGCCTGTAACTCTAAAGAGACGTGCGACACGCTTGCTGTGACTTTTATTTTGACGGCGCTGAGAACGCCAGAACACACAGCGCTCGCATTCTCCTGTTCATTAGTGTACGATCTGTCTGACAGCTCACTGAGCTCATTATTAGATAGAACTGTTATACTATCTGTTTTATCTAGAAAGTAGACCGTAATGAAAAGTTATTAGCGTTTGCCGTGTGGTTTATATCTAGTGTCGCTCGCTGAGCAGAAACACATAATCATGTTTTTCTCGGTCTCCGCAGCGTAGAGGTTTAGAGGTCCATCTATCCCTGTTTTCCGTGTTCGTAGAGTTAGTTTGTGGAGTAAATACACTCACCTAAAGGATTATTAGGAACACCATACTACACCATACACCATGTTTGACCCCCTTTCGCCTTCAGAACTGCCTTAATTCTATGTGGCATTGATTCAACAAGGTGCTGAAAGCATTCTTTAGAAATGTTGGCCCATATTGATAGGATAGCATCTTGCAGTTGATGGAGATTTGTGGGATGCACATCCAGGGCACGAAGCTCCCGTTCCACCACATCCCAAAGATGCTCTGTTGGGTTAGAGATCTGGTGACTGTGGGGGCCATTTTAGTACAGTGAACTCATTGTCATGTTCAAGAAACCAATTTGAAATGATTCGAGCTTTGTGACATGGTGCATTATCCTGCTGGAAGTAGCCATCAGATGATGGGTATATGGTGGCCATAAAGGGATGGACATAAAATGCTCAGGTAGGCCGTGGATTTTAAACGATGCCCAATTGGCACTAAGGGGCCTAAAGTGTGCCAAGAAAACATCCCCCACACCATTACACCACCACCACCAGCCTGCACAGTGGTAACAAGGCATGATGGATCCATGTTCTCATTCTGTTTACACCAAATTCTGACTCTACCATCTGAATGGCTCAACAGAAATCGAGACTCATCAGACCAGGCAACATTTTTCCAGTCTTCAACTGTCCAATTTTGGTGAGCTCTTGCAAATTGCAGCCTGTTTTTCCTATTTGTAGTGGAGATGAGTGGTACCCGGTGGGGTCTTCTGCTGTTGTAGCCCATCCGCCTCAAGGTTGTGTGTGTTGTGGCTTCACAAATGCTTTGCTGCATACCTCGGTTGTAACGAGTGGTTATTTCAGTCAAAGTTGCTCTTCTATCAGCTTGAATCAGTCGGCCCATTCTCCTCTGACCTCTAGCATCAACAAGGCATTTTCGCCCACAGGACTGCCGCATACTGGATGTTTTTCCCTTTTCACACCATTCTTTGTAAACCCTAGAAATGGTAGCAGAAACTGAGCAGATTGTGAAATACTCAGACCGGCCCGTCTGGCACCAACAACCATGCCACGCTCAAAATGGCTTAAATCACCTTTCTTTCCCATTCTGAGATTCAGTTTGGAGTTCAGGAGATTGTCTTGACCAGGACCACACCCCTAAATGCATTGAAGCAAATGCGATGTGATTGGTTGATTAGATAATTGCATTAATACGAAATTTAACAGGTGTTCCTAATAATCCTTTAGGTGAGTGTATATAAGCTATAATCTGTTTACACAGCCTTTTTAAAAATGGCGGGTGCTTGTGTTTCGCGTGCGTTCGGCCAATCAGCGAACACTAGCGTCGCGGATAGCTCCTATAGCGCTGGTTTAGACCCGACTCTGAAGTAGGAGTAAATTAGTTCCTCTAAAAGAGTTCCTGGAGCTAAAATCGTTCCTGCGGTGCGAACAAACACGTCAAAATCCGGGTTCCTCCGGTGCGAAAGCCCCTAAACACTTTTACATCCCTCACATGCACTTTACTCTCCTAAACCCTTGCAATCCGGAGATTTGTGTTTTATTATTCCACATCTGGATGCTTTGAGCTCAACTATGATCTATGAAAGTGTGCTTTATTTTTTAAAACAACACCATACAATTAGTGGATTGCTATATTACAAGGCCTTTAAGTCCTACTGTCTATTTTCTTATACGTTTATGGTTTGTTTTTGTAATTTTTGGGGCTTTATATATTATTTTAGTATCATTGAGATGCTATTAGAGTTTTTGTAACACTTTACAGTAAGGTCCCATTAGTTAACTTTTGTTAATTCATTAACTTGCATAATAATAATAATAATAATAATGCATTTTATTTATGATGAACTTTTCTCATACCCAAAGCACTACAAACATAAGAAATTAAGCTAAAATAGAGAAATACAGGCATAATATTTTACATAAACACCAAATTAATAATGAGTAATTTGTTACAGTATTTATTAATCTTTGTTAATGTTAGTTAAAATAAATAAATCTGTTCATTGTTAGTTCATATCATCTCAGGTCCGCTATATAATATTAACAGAATCAACTTTTGATTTAAACAATGTACTAGTGAATGTTGAAATAAAATAATGTTCATTGTTAGTTCATGTCAACAATTGGAAGCTTATTACCTAGTTTTTTAATATTCAGAATTAGTTTATTATTTTCCGTTTTCATTTAAAAAAAAAAAAATCATTGTAATTTTGTTTGACATTTTTATTAGTTAGGTTTTTTTAATATACCAAAATGTTTAACAAAATAAGAAATTAAGAAATAAAAAATACTTTTTTAAATGACTAAAATAAGTTCAAGTTTTAAGTGGTTAACGTTTAAGTAATGTTTTTTTTATGGTTTTAGTCTTAGATTTAGTTAACTGTAATAAACCTGGTGTGAAAAGCAGCTGCATCTACAAAAAATAGCAGTATATATTAGTCATTTGTAATCACTTCTGCTTAAATATCTTCATTTGTAAGTTTCTTAATGAAAGCATCTGTTCAGCCCAAAGTCTCCTGCACCCGTCTGTGTGATGTCATCTTCACCAGTCCGATTTATGTGCATGTACAAAAGCCTTTAAGTGAGTGACTGTGTGTGTGTGTGTGTGTGTGAGCAGCAGCGCAGTGGAGAGGCAGTGAAGGTCCACCAGTTGGATGTGGCGATTCCTCTGCAGTTGAAGAGTCAGCTGAAGAAAAGCCCCGCTCCTTCATGCACTGTAGACACAGACTCCGACATCAGTGACACCATGCAGTTCGTCATGCTCACACGCAAGGGCAACAAGCAGCAGGTAGCAGTGTATTTGTGTGTGTGTGTGTGTGTGTGTAGGTGTGGTTTGAGCTAACGCTGCTGTTTCTCTGGGTCAGGAATGGTTTGGGTCTGCAGGGTGTGTTCAGGATGTGGCTTTGGGAGTGTAAACTACAGCACACACACACTTTTATTTATATCTAAATGGGGACAGTCCATAGACGTAAAGGTTTTTATACTGTACAAACTGTATATTCTCTCCTCTTACACTAAACCTACCCATCACATAAAACTTTCTGCATTTTTACATTAAAAAAACCCTTTAATTTAAAAACATTTATTTTTATACCAGATTTACAAATAAGGACTTCCTTAAAAGGAGGTTTTTGGAGATTTTTGTCAGGTTTGGGTCACTTCTGGGTACAAATTTGTCCCCAAAATATAGTTAAGTGGGCACACACACACACACTCTTACACACACACACACACACATACAGCGTCTTTGTTTTCATTCTCCCGGTGTCTCAGTGACCCACTTTAACTGTCCAGTCTTTCAGAAACTTGACATCCATCTGACATTCTGTGCCTGTTTTCTCCCTGTCTCTGGTTCAGAGTGTGTGTTTTAACCACAGCTGTGTGCAGGGAGAAACTGTGCATGAAGTTACTGGAGTGTGTTTAACAAGAAATACTGTATTTCAGTCTTTCTACTCCAAAAATGCAGGCTTAATTCAATGTTACTGTAATTAACTGTGAAAATTACTTACAAATTAAGTACATTTTAAATGAACTAGTGCAAAGTAGAATTAAGAACTTAGAACTAAGAAAGTAGCATAACATGTAACTATTATATTATTAAAACGAAGAGTAAATGTGGTTTTTGTCATTTTCATTTTATTTAAAAAAAACTTGTTCACATGTAAGCTGAATATGTGAGTTAACGAGAGGAATGAGCGTGTCTCTGTCTGTCCAGTTTAAGATCCTGAACGTGCCGCTGTCGTCTCATCTGGCAGCCAATCACTTTAACCAACAGCAAGCGGAGCAGGAGGAGCGCATGCGCATGAAGAAGCTCACGCTGGACATCAACGAGAGACAGGAGCAGGAGGACTATCAGGGTGAGATGGGCGGTTCGACACAATACAAATATTAAAGACGAAAAATATGTATCTATGCAATTTGCATGAAGTAAACTTACTAAAAGCCTTCCTTCCGCTGGAAAAAATAGTCCCTGAGGCACATGCTTTATGTAAGCAATAAGGTATGAGAGGCTCCGCTACGCATCGTGCCTAACAACGCCCTTCAACACTTAGGCCGTTTTCACACCTGAAAGTCCGCACCAAGGTCCGAACCAAAGTTCACGTTTTGATACATTTTATACTTTCAGAAAGTTTTGGTTTGGTTTCACACTGCAATTATGCGAGCGCACTAAAGCACTTTACGTGACACACTTGCGTCCTGTCGTCGTCATCTATGTGGGCTGCATCCTGACATTGATTGGTCTGTAAATGGACGTGCGTCTGATGTCAGCGTCTTGTCAATTCGGCGGGTAACTTTGACAACATGAATGAACAGACGCATATCGTTGCAACTATATTGTTATTTTTATGGCATAATTACCTGCAGCTCCAACTATACACAAGGCTAGTTCAAATTCGCCAAATGAACGTCCTCGTCGTGCGAACATTTTATCGTCGCCGGCTGGAAAGGAGGAGAAGACTGCAAGTTGACTTCTTATGTCATCAGACCATCCTTCAATTAAACACCTCGTCTCCTCCTCTCCCCATGTGTTACACGGCTCATTTTTCCTGCCAGCTTCTGTTTTTTCGGCTATGCGGGATTTTGTTCAGTTTGATCCGAACCGAGACTACCTCTTTTCGTCGGACCAAATTTAATCTGTTTGGTCCGGACCGTGGTGCGGGGGAGGTTTCACACCTGTAATTTTGATTCGGACCAAACTGAAAAGTCTGAAAGTCCGGACCGTTTAATACTAGGTAGGTGTGAAAGGGCCCTTATAGAGTGCCGAAGTGATGACGTCACTCTGTAGGCCAAAACGCGGAAGTGAGTTAGCATTTTAGCCCTCCCGGTTCCCTCGCTCTAAAGTCTATGGGATTTTTGAATGGGTTTTTGCTAAATCGCCTGAAATAAGGTCTGTGGTGAACAAAGCCTCTAAATATTTTCACGTTTTGATCTATGACATAGAACACACAGTTATAACCTGCTTGTGTTTTTTTAAAACTTTATATAGGCTTCAAAATGTATAAATTTAGGATTAACTTGTAAAGATTATCTTGATAGACAAAACGTGTAAGGCTCACAACTCTTTGTTAAACACAGATCTTATTTTTTGCGATTTTCCAAAAGTCTATGGGGAAAATGCATAGCTTTTCGATCGAGGGAACCCATGCGCCGCTAGCTTCCGAGTTGTCCTACAAGATGACGTCATCACTTCGGCACTCTGTTCACGATACAGCACAAGCCTCGAGTACCTTATTGCTTTTATGAAATGGTTACCACACAATACAAATATTAAAGCCGAAAAACAGCGAATAACTTTACATCTGAGGCGCCCAAAGGATTCATTTGTCGATTATTTATTTCTTAAGAAACACGACAATGTATAAAATGCTCCATTACTTTGTATCTTACGATTCGGCCCCGTAGAAGCCGTTTTTGTAAAAATAGGCTAAAGATTGCGTCATAACCACGGGACTTTCTGTCGCACAATAGAGACATTACCGTATAGACAGGAGGAGAAGCTCACAGGCAATCTTTTACTGTCTATGAGGCAATCGGGGGGACATGAAGGCACAAAGTCAAGGTAGAAGCCCATAAATAGAGTCCATAAAAGCAACGGGACAAAATATTTCAACAACGTTTTTGAGGAATTAGGTTATTCAGATTTGTCTTGGCACAGCTACTAGAAGATTTTCAACTGTCACTGTCGTCACGCTCAGTTTGAGCCAGCGCAGTCGCTCAGACATCAGTCTTCTCCGTTGAAATCAATGGGGTCGCTGTGTCCATTTCTTTTACTGTCTATGCTCAAAACTTGTGAACACGGAAAAGTAAGACGCAAATGATTAGGGAACGGGAAAACCCCTGAACTGTTAAAAGAACAAGATATCAGCGGACATTCAGACGGATTTATTATCACGCATTTAGGACTGAGCTGAAGGACAATGCTACATCTATTGTAAATGCAGGTACAGTCGCTTACTCGCTTACAGTACTCTACTCTAGCTTCAATGAACAATATCAACAAAATCAAACGTTTTATAACACTAGCTGCGTTTACACGGACCCTTATAATCGGATTAACGGCTCAATCTGACAAAAAAAACTTCATGTAAACACCGTAATCGATCTGATTGAGCTCGATCCCAATGACATTTCAATTGGATTGAAAGATGTGGTTTGGTTTATTCCTTTTCTAATGCGATCGAGAGAACATGTGAACGCTTGAAATCCGAAACTGAAAGGACTGCGCATGTGCAATGACGTAAAAATAGCGTTATGACGTGCTGTTGAATAAACTCATAAATTAATGTCTCGTCATTTAAAAAATTTCCTTTCACTCAGCGAGCGTCTGTGAAGTGGTTAGATAGATATATACGGTATATATATATATATATATATATATATACCGGTAAGCAGCGGCACAACGGTTCATATGCTCATTGTCTCCAAATTATAACCGGAAATGGATAAATATTAAGTTTGCTGTCTAAAACAAATAAATAACGATGTAGGAGAATCATTTTTATGCGCAAATATCGGGAAACTCTATTAGCCTATATTTTTGCAGTGTGCACATGTCAAAAAATCTATCCCAGTTTGAAGCTTGTGACATATAAACACACATCAACCTGATCACATGTTCAGTGTTCATGTAAATCAGATGATGCACTAAAGATTCAGATTCATCAATCGGAATGAATTCAGTCTGATTGAAACACAAGTTGAGCATGTAAAGATAGCCACGGTTCTGACGCTGCCGATTCTGATCCATCATGCTGTTGTTGTTTCAGAGATGATGCAATCCCTCGCTCAGAGACCGGCTCCTGCGAACACCAACCGAGAGCGCCGGCCCCGGTACCAGCACCCTAAAGGAGCGCCCAACGCTGACCTCATATTCAAGACCGGCGGCAGGTCAGACACACACACACACACACACACACACTGATCAAGTAGAAGAGGACATTCATCTGGAAACTTTTTACAGAACTTTCTCAATCCATTTGACTTGTGAAATATTTCAGTTGCACTAAAACTGAAGTGGCGATATGGCTTAGTGCAATTCATTTAATTTTATAGGGAAATATTACAGTAGTAATATTAGTTTGTTTTATATTTTTGATTAGTATTTCTAATATTTTATATTGTTATGATTGCATTCATTGTCATTGGGGATCTTATAGTGTTACATATTAATTGCTATATTACTAATATTTCTTTTTTTTTATTTTTTTATTAAAATCTAATCATTATTATATTTATTAATACATACTGTATTTATCATTATATTTTATATTATAACATTTTTATTATAAAATAAATAAAAAAATACTATTTTTATTTTATATTGTTATTATTTTATTAATTATAATAATCCGTATTATTATTATACTGTACTACTACTAGAATTATTCTGATTGTTATATTTATTATTACATACGGTTGTTTTGTTATACTTGATATTGTTACCATAATTATTATTACTATTGATATTATTTTAAAAATAAATAATAGCCCTACAAACAAGCACAGCAGAGCAAACCTGGAGCTCTTTTACAGTATAATTACATTTTTAAATGTTTTTTAAAGTAAATAAAAATTGTGTTCTTCTGCAACAGTCGTCACACACATCCTACTCACTGACCCTTAACACACTCACCGACCCTTGACCCTGTGCACCGCAGGAGACGCTGATGATGTCAGACTGAGGCAACGACGAGTCAAAGACAGAGAGAGAGATGGACAAGCGGTGCTTTGGACTCTGAGACGGAGACACACCTGACTGAGTGTCACCACGGCAACCAGAGAGGAGCTCCATCCACACACACACACACACACACACACACACAGGATGGAGGTGATCTTACTTTGGCTGATAGAGTTTGGTGGTTGGATAGTGTCGAAGAGACTCTCGCGGTGGAAAACTCAATGTTTTTGCGTTGTTTCCTCTCCTGATGTTTATTCTCTCTAACCTCAGCGATGGTTCCTGAGCGAGACGTGCATGGGCTGAACGCAGCCGCTAACATGTTCGCTGTTGCAGTAAAAGTGACTTCATGTGACCGTGAGAATGTCTCTTTTTGTCTCTGTGCTCTCAAACGCTCACCAGCTTGTTTTCTGTCAGTGAACTCAATGACTAGAGCAGCTGATCAGAATGCAGTCGAACCGGACGCAAACACACACACACACACACACGCCTGCGGGCCGGAACAGGTAAGATCAAACCCAGAGAAAAGGCCTGGATGATTGGGACGGTTTTAAGCGCCAAAACTGCTCACGAAGAAAGTCGTAATCAGGAAAACAGCCTGTTTTAGAACCAGTAAGATTGGCATAAAAATCACACATCCACATGATTAAACTCAGAATAAGTACCTACAATCGTTGCAATGTACTTTCATATTTAAATGTTTTTAGGACTATATTTAGGGGGTTAATTGTCATTAAATAATTTCTCGATGCCAAAATGTTTTTTTTTTTTCTGGGTTTTATTCCAATGCCGTTTCTGATTTAGTTGTTCTCTATTCTGTTTTATGTTTGTATTGTGCTTTGAATTTGTGGTTTAAAAAGACTTTTGCTAGTCTTTTCATCAACTTAACTGATTAAATGTCTCTTGTCAAAGGCGTTTGAGTGAATTATTGAGCTTGGCGCACACCCCATAATGCAGTTGTGAAGTTGATGAAGAGCTGATCCGCCAAAGGAAATGATCATTGACAAAAAAAACTTCATGTGAATAATTTTCAATAAATTTCATTGTATTTATTCAGCAATGTTCTTATTTATACAAAGAGGTGGTAATAAACAATGTTGTGTGTGTGTGTAGTGGTGTCACATGTTCACAATCATGCATTCCATGTCCTTCAATAACTGCTTCTCTTGAAGCAAAAAACCGGAGTCAAAATAAAAATAAAACAAAACAATGCGCACATGCATTGTCAAAAACACACATTCTACATGCATAACACATTAACTCATTCATTCTGAAACTCACAATACACACTACAGGTGAAAACACAACGTGATTAAGGGTTGGTGGTGATTTTAACATGTTCCAGATCTGCAAGCTCTCGATTTGAATGTCTGTGCTAAACTTACTTACAACTAAACTTACATTTACAAGAGCTTCTGCAGTGTTGCATGCTGGGAGAGAAAGAAGGGACTAGAAAACCCAACAACCCACAAGTCAACATGAGAGAATATAAAACACAACACTATCATATGAACATGCTGAACATCATAAAGAGACGCTATAAGAAACTCATGAGGTATTTCTTGCATAAAGCTCTGGGTTATTTCCATCAGTTGATCCTCAAGCAAAGACACAATTAAAAAGATAAGCTGACATATGAACATGCTGAGTGTTTAAATAGGTTTAGTATATAAATTTGAGCAATTACTAATAAACAAATGAATCTTAACTAGAGGGAGTTAACTACACCAGTGACTATTTTAACTTGTTCTTATTAAAAATGTATTAGTTAATTAACTTAATTAGTAACAAATTAACTTAATTAGTGATTAATTAACTTAATTAGTGATTAATTAACTTAATTAGTAATTAATTAACTTAATTAGTAATTAATTGAAAGAGCCCAAACTTTATAACTAGTTTTTTTTACTTATTTACTAGTTAAAAAGTAACTAATTAACCAATTAACTTAGGAACATGCAAATAAAAAAGTGAAAGCGAAAGTAATAATCAATTAATAAAAAAAAAAGCGAAGGTAAAAAATGAAAAAGTAAATGAAAAAAAAAATGAATAAATCAATTAACCAGTTAGCCAATTAACTAATTAGTCAACTAACCAATGAACCAATCAGCTAATTAATCAATTAACAAATTAGTCAGTTAACTAATTAATCAATTAACCAATTAGCTTACTTGGTAGAAAAAAAGTGAAGCGAAGGCGAAGGGTAAAAAATGAAAAAGTTGAAATGGAAAATAAAAAGTGAAAGCGAAGGTTTATGAAAGCGAAGGTTTATAAAAGCGAAGGTTTATAAAATGAAAGTTTCTTGTTATATTATTAAACATAGCGAAAATTAACATTGAAGCAGCATAACCTCAGGGGACACACACAAACACACACACACTACCCCCCCCCAGTGGCAGTGGTCTGTGGTGTCCATAGCGAGGGCAACAGGACTAGCGTTTGCTGGTAAGCTAGTTTTGAATGTGGTGGTGGTTTTCGCGCTTTTGGTCTGACGAGTGTTTGCTGGAATGCTAGTTTTGAATGTAGTGGTGGTTTTCACACTTTCGGTCTCCCTTGGAGAAGCATGTATGATGGATTGCGATCGCTTAGTTTGGCAGTGGTCTGTAGTGTCCGTAGCATGGACATCAGCACTAGCGTTAGCTGGTAAGCTAGTTTTGAATGTGGTGGTGGTTTTAATGCCTTCGGTCTCCCTTGGAGAAGTGTGCAGGATGGATTGCGATCGCTTCTGAGCAAGTCCGAGTTTCGAAAGCGCCTCCATCCTAGATATGTCCGGCGTGGGATCTCGAAACGATATGCTTCGCGTGGGAAGCTTGCGAACGCAAGCTGGCTCTCCGCCGTCCAGAGGGTGCGCTGAACCGGAGAGGTTCGAGAGCATTAGCGCCCGGCGCTCCTGCACGGTCACGGCTTCGGTGGCGATTGAATGGGGAATGTGTTCGCGGCTGCCCACATGCTAATGCTGTAATGCTAATGCTATAATTGATAGACATTTGAACTAAAGTTCCTGTCATGATATAAACTATTTTACTGCACTCAGGAGGCCCCCAGGGGTCCGTGGCACCAAGCGCCGTCCCAGAATTCCACCGTCCGCGAACCCACTATTTTTTACAATGGAAATAATGCTACGTGGGACGGGACATTTTCTGTGACAAGCACTTTAATTAAAGTTCCAAATCATGATAAAAACTATTTTACTGCACTCAGGGGCCCCCCAGAGTCCGTAGCACCAAGTCCCATCCCAGAATTCCACTGTCCACGAACCCACTATTTTTTACAATTGAAATAATGCTACGTGGGATGTCCATAGCTCGGGTCAGGAAGGCCCTAGAGCCTCCATTTTTGCACTCAGGTCTAAGTCTCATCACCCTCTATCAGAATCCAGAGTTTGGAGAAGATCAGAGAAACTTTTTTTCTTGCACCGAAAAAACCGACAGGGGTACCCCTGTCGTTTTTTTTGGGTCGGAATTTTGAGTTTCTCTGATCTTCTTGAAACTCTGGATTCTGATAGGGGCCCATGAGACTTAGACCTGAGTGCAAAAATGGAGGCTCTAGGGCCTTCCTGACCCGAGCTATGGACATCCCACGTAGCATTTATACAATGGAAAAAAATAGTGGAATTCTGGGATGGGACTTGGTGCTACGGACTCTGGGGGCCCCCTGAGTGCAGTAAAATAGTTTTCATCCTAATATTCTGAAAGCTAAGCTTAAAAACAATGTGTCCACAAACCCACTTTTTGTCCAATAACCCACTATATTTTTCACGTTTTTCCGCAGTTCATTCAAATGTGCTGCAATTGGACACGATCCCGCCTGCAATCTATTGAATGGGGTTTCGGGTAGTATAATTGATAGACATTTGAACTAAAGTTCCTGTCATGATATAAACTATTTTACTGCACTCAGGAGGCCCCCAGGGGTCCGTGGCACCAAGCGCCGTCCCAGAATTCCACCGTCCGCGAACCCACTATTTTTTACAATGGAAATAATGCTACGTGGGACGGGACATTTTCTGTGACAAGCACTTTAACCCTCTGGGGACCAGAAACGCGCCGGCGCGTTTTGCTCGTTTTTTTTCACATGGCAGAAAAATAGACTTAAAGTACTACCATCATTTCTGTTCATATAGAGTTAAGAAATATGAGAAAATAATCTGTTAAATGTCTACTTTTTTATGTGCCCACATACAATCGAAATAAAATATTGTGCTTTTGTAAAATAAAGAATATAAACAGGGTGTGCGTTCTGCCTCTCAGTCACCGTGAACTTTTTTCCTGGAGCACGTCTCTAATCTTCAACAAAACTCAGCAAATACTATTCACCCAGACATGAGCAATATATCTTTTAAATCATTTGAGTTTGTACTTTTAAATGATTCGATTTAAAACTAAAATAAATATTGTCCGTTTATGTAATCTATATAAAAAGAGAGACGTGTCAGCCATTCTAATTATCTTTCTCTCAGCTCATTATCTCCGGTAATGTGACACGCCCACGGAGAGCACGCGCTATTCAAACGCAAATACGTGAAGCACCACATTGAGACGCGTCAACGCCCATAAACTCTGAAAACACACTATATTTTTTAGTCAGATTAATCTATTGTCGTCTTGAGCGGCTATGAGGAATAATCCTGGGACATTTACCTACCTCAGAACAAGTGCTGGTTTATTTTCACCACGAGGAGGAGCAACAGATTCAGCTGAGAAGTGTGTAAGTGTTTTATGCTTGTGCTTTGTTCTAATCGCGATATAGAATAACGTTAGTGTCTGTAAACGGAAAAATAGCATACTGTTTAAATGTGAATCATGTTTCTGTGTGTGTGTGTGTGTGTGTGTGTGTGTGTGTGAATGAATGAATGAATGAACGAACAGATACGCACTGTTATAGACGAAATAAAAGACATTTTGTTGACTAGTTTTGGATAGAGTATAAAGTTTTTACTCTAAAATAGACATCAAATAAGCTTTGTTAGGAGTTTCTGCTCATATGTTAAATATATAGTATGTTTTGTCAATAAACTAATCAACTAAGATGTTATAGTCTAGTGTTTGTTCCAATCCAAGCTAAATCAAAATAATGAATCCTCAACTTTGAAATATGTATGATCAAACTAAGACATTTATGGAAAAGACAATTTTCTTTTCAAGATGTTTCCAACTCTAACTTTGAACTGAAATAAAACCATGTCTATATGGTGAAGGGTGTGTGATAGATGTGTCCAGACGTATGCACCCTGTATTTTAAAGAAGAACATTTAATTATTTGTGATACATTTTTCATTCACAATGAATTCAAGGACATTATTCATGTCCCTAAAGGTTGGAGTTTTCCTCATTTTTTTAATTAAGGCATTACGATTTTTTATTCCTCTTTTTAGTCAACTTTAGCATGGGTGTGTTCACTTATTCCAAGCAGTGTGTGTGTGTGTGTTGTAAATAAATCCAAACAATCTAAAAGCCATTCTTTTTTAAATCTCCTCATTCTTTCTGCAAGGCTCTTCATAATGATATGGCCTGATAGCACCTAATAGGGCCATTATGGGAGGGTCTTTGTCTTTCTCAGGTGTGAAATGGATACATACTAATGAGAGATCAAGCCTCCTCGCATAAAGCTTTCTCAAACAAAACACGTCATACACATTCTAAAAGACTTTATTGACTTATCTGAATGAGTAGTCAGGATGTTTCTCACATAGTTTTGGAGCAAATATTCTAGACTATGTGATACAATTTTCAAAAGTCTTGTGAAGAAATAATCAATATGTGTTTTGTGGCCTTATTTCAGAAACTTTTATTTTTAGTTTTTTCAATAACCACGCATAAATAATATTCTCTCAAAAATACAAACATGTACATGCACATATTATGGTAGCCCCGTGTGTGCTATATAGAGTGAATTTACACCTTTGCCATTAACATGTTTATAAATAACTGAAAAAAGCACAAATGTCAGTGCATGTCAAAACATCCCAAGGGCCCAAAAAACCTTTGGTCCCCAGAGGGTTAATTAAAGTTCCAAATCATGATGGTAACTATTTTACTGCACTCAGGGGCCCCCAGAGTCCATAGAACCAAGTCCCATCCCATAATTCCACTGTCCACGAACCCACTATTTTTTTCCATTGAATAAATGCTACGTGGGATGTCCATAGCTCGGGTCAGGAAGGCCCTAGAGCCTCCATTTTTGCACTCAGGTCTAAGTCTCATCACCCTCTCTTAGAATCCAGAGTTTGGAGAAGATCAGAGAAACTTTTTTTCTTGCACCGAAAAAACCGACAGGGGTACCCCTGTCGTTTTTTTTGGGTCGGAATTTTGAGTTTCTCTGATCTTCTTGAAACTCTGGATTCTGATAGGGGCCCATGAGACTTAGACCTGAGTGCAAAAATGGAGGCTCTAGGGCCTTCCTGACCCGAGCTATGGACATCCCACGTAGCATTTATACAATGGAAAAAAATAGTGGGTTCGTGGACAGTGGAATTATGGGATGGGACTTGGTGCTATGGACTCGGGGGGGGGGCCCTGAGTGCAGTAAAATAGTTTTTATCATGACAGGAACTTTAATTAAAATGTCCAAACAACACACTAGCCAAATCTCCATTCAATAGATAGCAGGCGGGATTGTGTCCACTTGCGGCTTATTGGATGAAGGCCGGGGTTAGTACTTTTCAAATATAGGGGGTTATTGGACAAATAGTGGGTTGGTGGACAGTGGAATTACCTGGAGCTCTTTTACAGTATAATTACATTTTTAAATGTTTTTTAAAGTAAATAAAAATTGTGTTCTTCTGCAACAGTCGTCACACACATCCTACTCACTGACCCTTAACACACTCACCGACCCTTGACCCTGTGCACCGCAGGAGACGCTGATGATGTCAGACTGAGGCAACGACGAGTCAAAGACAGAGAGAGAGATGGACAAGCGGTGCTTTGGACTCTGAGACGGAGACACACCTGACTGAGTGTCACCACGGCAACCAGAGAGGAGCTCCATCCACACACACACACACACACACACACACACACAGGATGGAGGTGATCTTACTTTGGCTGATAGAGTTTGGTGGTTGGATAGTGTCGAAGAGACTCTCGCGGTGGAAAACTCAATGTTTTTGCGTTGTTTCCTCTCCTGATGTTTATTCTCTCTAACCTCAGCGATGGTTCCTGAGCGAGACGTGCATGGGCTGAACGCAGCCGCTAACATGTTCGCTGTTGCAGTAAAAGTGACTTCATGTGACCGTGAGAATGTCTCTTTTTGTCTCTGTGCTCTCAAACGCTCACCAGCTTGTTTTCTGTCAGTGAACTCAATGACTAGAGCAGCTGATCAGAATGCAGTCGAACCGGACGCAAACACACACACACACACACACACACACACACGCCTGCGGGCCGGAACAGGTAAGATCAAACCCAGAGAAAAGGCCTGGATGATTGGGACGGTTTTAAGCGCCAAAACTGCTCACGAAGAAAGTCGTAATCAGGAAAACAGCCTGTTTTAGAACCAGTAAGATTGGCATAAAAATCACACATCCACATGATTAAACTCAGAATAAGTACCTACAATCGTTGCAATGTACTTTCATATGTTTTTAGGACTATATTTAGGGGGTTAATTGTCATTAAATAATTTCTCGATGCCAAAATGTTTTTTTTTTCTGGGTTTTATTCCAATGCCGTTTCTGATTTAGTTGTTCTCTATTCTGTTTTATGTTTGTATTGTGCTTTGAATTTGTGGTTTAAAAAGACTTTTGCTAGTCTTTTCATCAACTTAACTGATTAAATGTCTCTTGTCAAAGGCGTTTGAGTGAATTATTGAGCTTGGCGCACACCCCATAATGCAGTTGTGAAGTTGATGAAGAGCTGATCCGCCAAAGGAAATGATCATTGACAAAAAAAACTTCATGTGAATAATTTTCAATAAATTTCATTGTATTTATTCAGCAATGTTCTTATTTATACAAAGAGGTGGTAATAAACAATGTTGTGTGTGTGTGTAGTGGTGTCACATGTTCACAATCATGCATTCCATGTCCTTCAATAACTGCTTCTCTTGAAGCAAAAAACCGGAGTCAAAATAAAAATAAAACAAAACAATGCGCACATGCATTGTCAAAAACACACATTCTACATGCATAACACATTAACTCATTCATTCTGAAACTCACAATACACACTACAGGTGAAAACACAACGTGATTAAGGGTTGGTGGTGATTTTAACATGTTCCAGATCTGCAAGCTCTCGATTTGAATGTCTGTGGTTTAGTGTGGGAGGAACTAAACTTACATTTACAAGAGCTTCTGCAGTGTTGCATGCTGGGAGAGAAAGAAGGAACTAGAAAACCCAACAACCCACAAGTCAACATGAGAGAATATAAAACACAACACTATCATATGAACATGCTGAACATCATAAAGAGACGCTATAAGAAACTTAACTCTAAGAAACACAACCGTAACAAGAAGTTGGAATGGAACCGGCAGCCACTCGCTTCAGTGCCGGTACCGCTACCACTGAGCCACTGAAGACGACACGGTTCTGACGTTTATCTTTCGAAATGGAGTCTGAAATCGTATGGAGGAATCTTAACAGTGTTTTAGGAGTTCAAATATGGAGTGATTAGTCACATGACAATTAGGACTCAGGCGATTGGCTCAATGTTCTGGAACCATGTGACCATGAAGCAAAGATGGCCGAAACCAGGCCATGCGTTTCCAAAGCAGCATGCGGAGCTTAAGATGAATGTGAATCCTGAGTTAGTGTTTGCTAAAGATATCAGAACTGATTGGATTCTTGATTTTTAACCAAAACTCCTAAGCAGAAAAAACAAGCTCAGTCTAAACAAGTGCTAGTTGCGACTTTTTCTCTAAACTTAAAACATAAATCTGTTGTCTCTTGACCTTCTGAACATCTTCAAACAAGGTAATGCCAATATTGTTTGTTTGTGTGTGTATATATATATATATATATATAACCGATTAGTTGAAGTCAGTGGTGGGTAGTAACTGATTACATGTTAACCTCTAGATTTAATTACCTAATTAAAGTGCCAAAAATTAAATATATGTAATTAGATTTATCTTATGTTTTAAAAAAACTCATAATCAGACTACAGTTACTTTTAAAATTGATTCTCAGAATTTGATTTACAGAAATAATTTCACTTTGGATGAGTATTTTCTCAACATTACAACTCCTGACGAACATAATTTATCTTTTTTTTTTTCAGTCAATCCTCTTTTGCTTGAAGTCGCCCTGAAATTTTAAGAAGTTCATAAGTCAATAATTTAACATTTGCATGTTCATGTTTCCCTGATGTCGTATAATGGTCACATGCCATTATTAAGTTATTCATTATTAAGTGTTTTAGTTTGTTCTTTAATTCTTTAATTTAACTTTTTTTATTGAACTATTAATTTTTCATGAACAGATACTCCCTGAAATTCCTTCACGAACCCTGGTTTGGGAAAGCCTAACATCAGGTAACGGGACAAAATTTGGTATAATATGGCATTATCTTATTTAAATCTAAGTGTTTAACAAGTTAGGTCAATAGTAATTAGTAGTAATAGATTATATGACCTAAATAGCTTACGTTACCAACTACAATTTAGTCATGTACAATGCATTCAGCCGCAGACTAAATATTGTAAGTAATCTACCCAGCACTGGTTGAATTATAACTTCTCAAATGTTTTTGTACTTGAGTCAAAAGGCATCATGTGAGCGTTTAAGACGAGTCTCTCAGCAGTCCTAGTTTGCGTAGCGCGTTACGCCTGGCCTCATCTGTGGCTCCTCTCCCAGAAAACTGGACCGTTATTCCCTGAGCACGGAAGGATGGCTTTGGCGAGGGCCTTGACCCGGTGGGACTCAGTGGACTCGGGTGACGCAGGGGTCTTGGAGCCGCGATGGGCGGATTAGCATTGGATCTGTTTTCACAGAGCGACGCATTCCTCTTGGGTAAGTCTTCCTTCACAGTCCTGTTCAAACTGGAGTTGTCCTCTTTCACAGGGAAGAAGGTTCTGGATCGGGCTCCGTGGATTGGGTCAGGTGTACTCATGATTCTTGATCTGCCGCCGTAGTTGTTGTTGACCTCCAAAGCCTCTGTTTTGGGTAACGCACTTGAGACGTGCTCAGTCCTAAAGGACATCGAGGGGTTCAACTTTATGCTCTTCCCGCCATAGCTGTTAAAATCACTATGCGAGACTTCGGCGCTCGTCAAAATTGGTGCAGGGCTTGATTTGCTTTGGCAGTGGTCTGTGGTGTCCATAGCAAGGGCAACAGGACTAGCGTTTGCTGGTAAGCTAGTTTTGAATGTGGTGGTGGTTTTCGCACTTTTGGTCTGACGAGTGTTTGCTGGAATGCTAGTTTTGAATGTAGTGGTGGTTTTCACACTTTCGGTCTCCCTTGGAGAAGCATGTATGATGGATTGCGATCGCTTAGTTTGGCAGTGGTCTGTAGTGTCCGTAGCATGGACATCAGCACTAGCGTTAGCTGGTAAGCTAGTTTTGAATGTGGTGGTGGTTTTAATGCCTTCGGTCTCCCTTGGAGAAGTGTGCAGGATGGATTGCGATCGCTTCTGAGCAAGTCCGAGTTTCGAAAGCGCCTCCATCCTAGATATGTCCGGCGTGGGATCTCGAAACGATATGCTTCGCGTGGGAAGCTTGCGAACGCAAGCTGGCTCTCCGCCGTCCAGAGGGTGCGCTGAACCGGAGAGGTTCGAGAGCATTAGCGCCCGGCGCTCCTGCACGGTCACGGCTTCGGTGGCGATTGAATGGGGAATGTGTTCGCGGCTGCCCAGTAACATGCTAATGCTGTCGGGGAGACGCGTGGGCTTGGCGTGAAGAGCAGGGCCGTGTTTGACCAAGGGGTTTTGTGGCAAATCCAGACTGCTTCTGCGCTGGAGAAGGGTTGAAGCGGACATGACGCGCTCGTGCTCGACAATCTTGTTGGCGATTTTTGATGAAGCTGAAGGCGGATGGTGTCCAACTTCTTGTGGTGGGTCTCGTTTCGCCTTTACCTCGTAATGAGTATCCGGGGCTGTTTGGAAATCTGATGAAGAAAACACATTCACAATTGCGTAATGAATCTCAAATACAGTAGTCAACATTTGAAGTGAATCAAAAACTTTCATCAAAGTTGTCCTAAGACAAGAACGTGTATTGTTCAAAATCTATGTATAACTTTGAAAGGTTTGGATCCACTTCTATGTTGTACCACTTCTATAGTACAAGAAAAAATGGTTTTATTCTGACAACAACATTTAATTTAAAAGAGCCAATCGCAATCCTTCTTAACTGTAAAAAAAAAAAACCTCAATCACTCGGTTTGGTTAAAGGTACACTGATTTTAGCTAATAAAATACTTGTCACTACACAATGTCTTTATTCATAAATATGTCCTCATTGGTGTAAAATTACCTCTGCCAATGATCTGACTTATTCTCATAAGCGAATAATTTCTTATCTTTAATTACATGGGACGGGTAAGTTCATGCAGGCTTCCATGTCGGTCCGCCATCTTGAAAAACTGTAATAGCAGTAGGGGTGGGGGAAAAAATCGATTCTTAGATGCATCGCGATGCGGACGTGGACGATTCTGAATCGATTCACAAATGTCAAAAATCGATTTTCAAAAAAAAAACTTTTTTTAAGATATACATTTATAATAACTTAATATTGACGGAACGCAAAAGACGGAACTCTGAAGCGCGGAAGTGCAGTGCCCGCCCGGACCGTCTGTGGCGTGCACATAACAGAGACGCTATGGCGCGCGAGATCCAAACACACTCGTTAAAAGCTGACGTGTGGAAATATTTTGGCTCCTGAAGTTGAAGGGGGAAAGGAGCTGAACAGTCAAGAGTCACACTAGTTGTAAGCTTTGTAGAATAAAACTAAAATATTTCGGAAACAATACAAATATGAGAAGCCATATGACGCGTTTCCACCCAGAGGAGGAAAAACACTCGGCTGTAGCGGTCGTTGTTATACTATTAATTTACTACAAGTATGCTGCTAGTTCAGGCACACATTTATTTTCCTGTTGGTTCTTTGCAATGTTAATAAAATCTATTGTACGTTAATTCTTTATGGGTCATTACTTACTTTTAAAGCAAAGTATTTATAGTCACACAAAAAGATTCAGATAATCGATTCAGCATCGAATCGCAGCCCTCTGAATCGTAATCGAATCGAATCGTGGGGTGCCTAGAGATTCCCACCCCTAAATAGCAGAGAGGGACAAAAAGCACTAGCCTACCTAAATGCGTTGAGCGCGCGACCCTGAGTGGAATGAGCGAGCCGAGGAATATTCATTTGTAAGTGGTTCGATCAGTAAGATGGGTGGATGTGTGTTGTTTTCGGGTACCTGGCGTGAAGGGCAGTGTGTCTTTATGCTTGTTGGGATCGGGTGTAGGGTGGACCAGGTCAATGATGTCATGATCTACAGGGCTGTGATGTCGTGCTGTTTGTGTGTGTGAGGCCGGACGCCCCACTGTGAGCCTGTGTCCTGAGGACAGTCCCGTCCTCTCATCGTCCTCCTCCAGGGAGCCGATGGTCTCCTCAAAGAACAGAATACACTCCCTTTCCTCGAGACTGAGGAACTGCAGATCATCTTCCTAGAGAGAGAGAGAGAGAGAGAGAGAGAGAAAGTTAAGAAAGAAAAACCTCTAATGACTACTAGTTGACACGTAGTTAATAGGGGTGTAACAATATATCGTGTCACAATATATCGCAATACAAAAAGGCAATATGTATCGTGGATAGTTGGACAGAAAAATTACTGTGTGAGGGAAAAAATTAAAGTTTTAAGAGTTTTAGAGTCAGTACTACATTAAACTACTCTCAGACATGAAAACGGGTCAGGGGTGAGAATGATATTACCCCTCTAGGAGGGTCCGGGGGCATGTCCCCCTGGAAGAAAATTAGAAAATTTTAAATATTCCAATCTGATGCATTTTGAGATGCATTTTTTGCCAACCTGGGGAGAGCTGGAGAAACTTAACTTCAGCCATGAGTCAAAAATATTATGGCTTCCGTAGCGTTAGCTAATAATTTTCCACCAGAGCTTTAGCTAGCTGCTAATGTTGCGTACTCTCCTGCTGTGTTCAGCTCAATTCATCAAGCTAAGCCTATGTCAACTGAGCTCCTGGGTAACTCAGATATACACGAATCCGACGAGCGTTCTGTGTAGGCTGCCATCTTGTGGCGACGGCATTACTGAGCTGTTACCGGTATGTAAACAAACCTCCGTGATAACCCGGCCTCGATGACCGCTACAGCCAGGCAGAATGACTGGGTTGATGATGTTAAACAGTGGCTTCCAGTCACAGATGAAGGTACAAACGATCTTACAGATTATTTATGAAAATAGCTTGGCAGGCTAGCTAGTCTAACGTTAGCTAACGAGGAAACTATAAAAAGATCTGTCCATTTGGCAACAATAAATAAATGAATGACATCAAATAAACGAATTCATGTTTTTCATTTGTGTCCATTATCTAATTTTCACATTGCAAAAGGCAAGGGTAAGGTACAGCTAGAAAGTATACACAATATCAACCAATTAGTGTTTTTAAACCATGGAAAGAGGTCAATATAACAGCAGGAGAACAATTATATCACATAACGTTACATTTAGCTCAGGAAAGCCATTTAATGACCATAGCATGTTAATTGAATAGAAAAAATAGCTAGAGAGGAGATTTTGCTGAGCACTATATTACATATTTATTATATGTTTTACTTATGTCATTAAATAATTGTTATTATAACAAAAACTGCATTATATTTAATTTGTTATTTTAAACCTTTAATAATACCAGCAGATTGGGCCCTCTATGTTTACAGCATTAGGTGAGAATTTTTTTAAATGAAATTTAAAATAATAATGTATCCAAATTAGTCAATATTGAATCAAAATCGGAATCAAATCACAAGAATGGAATTGAAATCTGGAAATCTTTGTCAAGCAATAATAAAAACTGTATCCTACCAGTCATTGTACAATGTAAACATTGTAACATGTTGTCACTAAACTTCTAAAAATTCTAGTTAGTTACCAAATGTTTTGACAATCCATCCAATCCCCCAAAGTTGCAACTAAAACAATAGGAGGCAATGGCACAGCAACAGCTCAGTTATGGCGCCCGCTTACTTCCGGTAGTTTCGCCGGATTCGTCTATAGCCTACCAGAAAAGTATCGACTGATACCGATCCGATACCACTGCAGTTTAAAAAAAAAAATCAAGTAGAATTTCTATAACTGTGTGTTGAACTGATAATCACTCTTTTGTGTGTTAAACACAATCTACTTAATACAGACAACTTCATTATAAAGAAAAACAACAAATAAAAAAAAAATATGATCAAACTATGACAAAAATTATATTATAAACTAGATAAGTGGATAACTCAGTAAAATTTAGTCAAAAACAATAATTGTATAAAATCAGAACATTAAGTGAAAAAAAAACATTTAGTGGGGAACAAATAAGAGACAATAAGTGTAGCACTAAATCTGTTAAAACGTTACACATTGCTCTTATTGTAAAATACATTAATGAAAAACAAGATAAAAATCAAAAAGATCATATGTTATAGTATAGTCTACTATAAAATTAAGAAAATGTTTAAATGTATGTCACAGCTGTTTAATGAGGCAGCAACATATGATGGATAGGACAGAACAGAACAAAAAAGGCTATAAATAATATTTCATTGCGCAAAAGTATTATGATATGATTATGAAAGGCGAGTCCGCATCGTCAACTTCATCTTTGCAGCGACGCAGAAAACACCAGTTTATTAATAAACAATTAAATGTCTCCTTGCTATTTTTTACACATTCATAATCATTAGCCTACTTTTGCCGGTTCGTGCGCTTGAGTGCGGCTTTATAACACTCATTATCCTGTATAGCCTATTTAAGTTATTAAATCAATATAAAGGGGCGATTTGTCCACTAATGGCTTAAATAAACAACTAGTCGACTAGAAAAAAACTTTAGTCGGAGGCAGCCCTTATTATTCCACATATTCTCGAGCCAGCAGGGTTGAGCGCGCGACCCTGAGTGGAATGAGCGAGCCGAGGAATATTCAGAAATGCTCTCCGCTCACAAGCTTTATGATAAAGGAATATTAAAATAATTAATCATTAGTTTATATCTCATACACTGCCCATCATTTTAATCCCATATCAAACACAGTTGCCTATGTTATGTCTATTTTAATTCTTTTAAATAGACCTGTACTTGCCAAATGGATTTCTCTTCTTTTTCTTTTTTTAACAGATTGCAAAGTGGTACATTTATTTCTTTTCTATTTTTGAACTTGATACACATTTTGACACAGCTGCACTTTTATTTTCTTTATTTTTGAACTTGCTGTCATGTTATTTGATGCAGATAGTTAGTTTGTATTTAGATACTACTTGTTACTTCAATAAATTGGAACATTTTAAGCTTGTTGCGTGTTTCATTAGCATTGTGTTGGGGCGATGGGGGCCGTGGGGCTTGAGAATTCCCCCTTGTCCAAAGTGGGGAATGACCGAAAAGTTTGAGAACCACTGCGTTAAGCCAACCAACCGTGTCAGATCGCTGTCTTCCCTGGACTTGGAAATTTGACCGCAAAAATGAAACGAGTCTATCCATCGGGTGCAGAAAAGAGAAAAAAGAAGAATGTTTAAAATCCCTTTAGAAGGAAGCAAAGAAAGTACTGGTCCAACTTCTCCCTCTTTTTAAAGTGTGGAAAAGGGCAAAGAAGTTCAAACATCGAGACTCCAGCAACACCTGTAGTATATGCAACAACTTTATTGAAGATTTGTTAGACTGGGGTTGGATTGTATACAGTTGCTGGTTTGCGGTGGCAATACTCCATTAATTACTGCAAGGCAGGGCCCCAACATTATCCTGCTTAGGGCCCGCAGATTTACAGAGCCGGCCCTGATTATACCGTAACTATCTATGCAATAGTTAATTGAGCCTTTTCTTTTAACAGTTTTAAATTTCAGTTACTGTGCGCGTGAAGAACAATGATAGTGCTCTCCAGTGTTGTGATCTAGACACACGGTAGAAAGGAACATGATTAAGGTACAGCAATACAGTCCAGCAAGATAGTCATATTATGCGAAACCATAGAGCTTTATCTACAGATCAAGTATAATAATATTAACATTGAATCATCTTGGAGAGAGTTTCATCGTGTTGACTCGTAACCGAACCTATGAACCGAACGCGACGCGCTGTTTGAATGCTGAATGGAGAATGACTGACAGCCGCAGCGGAGGGAAAAGTTTACGTGAACTTGAATTTAATGACTTAAATATTCATTTCTATCTCACATTATACTATAGTATGGCTTCATATATAGTATATAGTGTACCCTATATAATTACCAGTAAAAGTGGCCTATACATTATTTTAAATAAATCTAGTCAGTGAAAGAGTGCAAGCATTCGTCTAAAATAATTCTGTATTTTCAGGTTCAGGATCATGAATATTGTTATTCTGGTGTCTCTATTGTTCATTGGGTTTCCAGCACCAAGTCTATTCATTTACACCCATAATGTAATATCAAATTTAGCATTTTTTTTTTTTTACCTTTTATCATATGTCTTGGAGTATCGCAGTAATATTGTATCGTGACATGAGGGTATTGTACACCCCTAGTAGTTACTTAGTTACTAATGTAGTCGAATGTCTAAAGTGGACCATAGACATGGCTAAAGGCTCATCTAACGACGCATGAGCTTTGTGACCTCCAGAGACCACTGTCATCAGTGTGAGGATTTACTGAGGAGCCTCTCCCTGCTCAAACAGCCGAACACAGACTCTACTCATGTAGAAAGCAGCTCCTCTCACAGGTGTGTGTGTGTGTGTGTGTGTGTGTGTGTGTGAACAGTGGGCTGCTTGTTCACCACCGGCGTACACACCCTTCACCCTGAACAGCCCCACTGTAAGTGATGTCCAGGCAGCTCACACACACATATTGCATCACTTTTGTGGGCTGGCTTTGGCCTGTGCCATTCAGTTTTCAGAAAACAACAGAAGCAGGACCGGCTTTTCCTCTCTGTTTGTGGAGAACAGCTGATGGTTTGTGTGTGTCACTCCTTTATCTCAAACGCACAGGTTTGGATCAAATTACAAACAGCCCAATGATGTCATGAGGAAATGATTGTGTGAAAGAGCGGAGAAGAAAGAACTGTTTGTGGCATATAAATACAGGATAGTGAGAACTTCTGAATTAAAATCGGAGATATTTTAAGAATAAAACAGCATTCTGCTCTTTATTTACTATAATAAAGAAAATGTATTATTTTGAGGGTCGGTTAGATTTTTAATGTTTCGGAAAAGTCTCTTTTGCTCAAGGCTGCATTTATTTGATTAAAAATACAGTAAAAATAGTGACATATTATTCGAATTCAAACTTGCTGTTTTCTATGTGAATATACAGTAAAGTGTAATTTATTCCTGTGATCAAAGCTGAATGTTCAGCATCATTACTCCAGTCTTCAGTGTCACATGATCCTTCAGAAATCACTCTAATATAGTTTTTTTGATATGATGCTCAAGAAACATTTATGATTATTATCAGTGTTGAAAACTGTTGCTCTGCTTCATATGTGTGGAAACTGTGATACTTTACACAGCATCACTACACGCTTAGTTCATTGAGAAACTTAGTTTTTAATAATATTTTTAATTAATTTTTTTATATTTTCTGTTTTCATTTTAATTTCAAAGTTTTGTCATTTTGTTGTGTCATTTGATTTATTTTATATTTTTAAATGTCTATAACGTTATTAATTGTATTTTAGTGCATCAATTTAAACTGAATGAAAATACAGACTTGATTGTAATAATTTAGTAACAGGGCATCTCTTCTTAAAACACGCATGATTTGAGGAATCATTCATGTCAAATGGACACATACTTTGGGGCTGTAATAATAGTAGAGCTGCACGATTCTGGATAATCTGAGAATCATGCTTTTTTATTTTTTTTTATTGAAATCATGAATCATTATCATGAATTCAGATCCCAAGGTTCTGAATATACAACTAAACAATAACATGTAATTCACTAGAAGTGACAATTCAATTCAAATATTTTTTTAAACGCTTCGAAAGAACGATTCAATGACTCGCTCAAAGGCTTCACTTGTTTCATAACTGGATGAATCGGCGTTTTTGAATGAATCTTTTGAATGATTCAATGACTCGCTCACTCTGAGCGAGTCATTGAATCATTCAAAAGATTCATTCAAAAACGCCGATTCATCCAGTTATGAAATAAGTAGTTCACTTGTTTCATTACTGGATAAATCAACATTTTTAAACAAATCTCTTGAATGATTCAATGACAAACAGTTTCTTGTCGCACCTACTGGTGTAATGATGTAATTGATACAATCTTTACTTCTTTATCTTTGCTCTATTTTGATCACTACTGTAGACATCAGTGTTTATATTCGAACTATAAATTGTATGGCATTATTTCTGTGATAATTTGAATTATTATAACACAGAAATGATGATACTGTGTGTTTGAAAAGACTGTTAGTGAAGCTGTTTCACACTGTACATGACGCCTCTCTCTGGATCAGAACACAGATCTGAATCAGTGTGATCGTACTTGTTAAAGCTTTAATAGACAGAGCCGAATCATTTAGGAATGACATTGAGTGGGTGTTTGAATCGAGATCGCGATCTTTAAATGATTAATCGTGCTTTGAATAGTAGTGATGATAATCAGAAAACCATCTGAAAACGACTGTGCCATCCAGAACCTGCTGGTTTTGTATAGATCATGTCGTGTTAATGTCTCACATGCTGCTCGACAACATTCTTGTCTTTACTACAGAATCACATTCCTCTGAGAGAGATCAGCGCTTTAGAGTAACACACACACACACGCCACACCTGTCTGAGGACCAAAACACAATGACTATCCTGTCATGCTTTGAACTGAAGGAACTGGTTTCTCTGCATCAATCAGTGTGTGTAAACGCGTGGGTTCATTTCCTTTTGCTGACAAAAAAAAGTGTTTCATAAATCTATTTTAATCATAAATAAGGTGGGGTTAGGCTTAGCTGTAGTCATTATTATCGGCTTATACGATACAGGTTAAGTGTTGTGTGTTTTAATACTCACAGAGAAGCCCTTCGGACCATCGTTCAGGCCGTAGTGAAGCGTCCGACTGTTGTGCATGTGAACATCCATTACGGCGTCGGAGTGGAAAAGGTCAGGGGTCGTGTGAAATGGTCTGAACATTTCCACGTACCCGACTGACTTGTTTCACATGATGCACCTGGAACACACACAATACACATCGTCAAAATTAATCCTCCTAACTGCTGTTCTCAGATCACTGAGGAATATTGTGTTTGCTCACACAGATCTCCTGAGGTCTGACTACAGCACTTATCAACACCACACAGCTTTAATGGTGTTATGAGCAACATCCAATGCTAGTTAATTATAGAATCTGAATATATTTACTTATACAAGATAGTGATGCAAACAAATAAACATGGTAACAGACCGTTCTGGCAAGGTTCTCTCAACGTTATGAACAAACGTTTTTCCAGTACCATAAACAGAAGGTTTGTTAGGAGTCTGGTCTGTAATTACTTGTTTAAAATGTAACGCGTTCCAATAAAGTTTGTAAAGTGATCAAATTTAAAGTTCTATTAAACGTTTTAAACAACTGGACGCTGTTCAGGAAACATTCAGAAATAACGTTTTCATAATTTAATGGGAATGTTAGCAAAACGTTCTTAGAATTATTTTATTTATTATTTATTTATAATTGGTTATCTAGAAAGAGAAAAAAAGGTGCAACTATTCTATAATATTAAAATAAAAAAGCAATTCTGTTACATAAATGTATCTTTTTTAGGACGATTAAGTTTTTTCTGTTAACTTTTTGCGTTAGGACTTTAATGATAAACACATGTCGTTGTAATTACCGTAATCAAAATCTCAAGTTAAACTCGGTACAATAAATACTACTGTGAGATACGTAGTTTTCAAATCGACTTCACTGGTATGTAAATAATAATGATGAAATCATATTCAAATACATTTCTTAGCGGTGAAATAAATGACCTGTGTCCGTTTTGAATGAGATTCGCCCAAACACACAAGAGTCTAAAATGAGTAAAAGACTTTTTAAGAGGGGGAAAAAAACTTTAACTTACCAAAACATCCTGAAACATCTGCCCAGAGCAAGTTACACGAATAAACCGAGTGTCATTCCAGTTCTGTTTCTGTACGCTGAGAGTGAATGTGTTTTAAATGAGTCTGTGCGCGTGAACTGGCTCATCAGGTTCTACGGGAACGCGCGCTCGTGATGACGAACACCGAGTTCCTCCTCATTTTCTAAGCAAACGTTTCCAAGACTTTAATAATTGATAAACACTAGGCGGGGTTTGGCAGGGAAATGTTTGTTTTTATCAGAGTAAATCTGTGTACTGTCAGTAATGTTTACTTTGTTGTACCCTTATTAATGTAGATGTCGCGCCCTCTTGTGGCAGAAGCCTTATTATTGTTTGTGAATAAAATTGTTGAACGTACACTATTTTAAATTATTACGTGAAATTATATTACAAATAATAATTTGTTTATCTCATGGACTCCTATATAAATGTGAATCTCATATCCATGTCATTTTATTTACCCCCCAAAAATAAATAGAATAAAACAGTGAATAAATATTAAATTATATGACATAGTGATGTCAAATTCATTAATCTGCTTACTTTATTAAATTTCTGTGACTGGAAAACTACTGTCAGACCAACCTGAAAAGCACAATTTGTTACATTGTATTTATTTGTGCTTTTGATTGTAATTTGATTATTTGTTCTTATTTTATTACTGACTGTTTACTTGTTTTTAATAATGTTTTAAATGTATATTAGTTAGGCTAGTAGTTTTAGCTGTGGTATCAAAATTGGAAGAGACAATTGTGAATTTTCTCTGGTATCTAAAACGTTGGTGTCGTAAACCTGTTTTTGCTAAACTTGCATGGCCAGTAAAAAAATTTATTTATGGCCGGTGCATTTGTGGCAAAAAGGCCCTGGTTTTACCAAAGATATCCGAGAAAAGATGCAGGAAAACGAAAATATTTTATTTCAGTCATGTTCATGTATAGTGAGAAATAGCCTAATATTAATCTATCCAACTGTCCAGTCTTCCCATGCATGCTCATTTTATAAAAGCAAAACTAAAGCACAGTACATTGCTTATACAGTATTGGATGTTTTTTTAATTTTTTTTTATTAAACAATCATGACTATATATGCAAACAAGAGTCCACTATCAGAGAACAGATAAAATAACATGTAAAAAAATAACATAACATCTCTGACATGTTATTTTGTAACCTACATCTGTTCTCTGACTCTTTTGTTTGCATATATAATCATGATTGTTTCATAAAAAAAACATCTAATACTGTATAAACAATGTATTTGTGCTTTAGTTTTGCTTTTATAAAATGAGCATGCATGGTATTACAGATAAATTAATCTTCCTAAGTTGATTTGTTGTTAGGCTCATTGATTATGCAGCTCCTTTTTCTTACAATTTGTTTTGTGTTTTACATTATGTGTCAGGTTTACATATGCAGAAAAGAGGCTGGATATTAAGTGTCATGTTGTCACTGCTCATAGAATACAAGATTACATGTCAAATTAATAAATGAGCTTGACATCATTACCTGTCCAGGAGCGGATTTCCATCAGTAAAGCCAATGTCTGTCCGTGTAACTCAGACACACAACTGAGTTTGTTGATCAGCAAAACAACAGAAACAAACCAATCAATCGAAGGGAAGGGGTCTGTCGTCCTCGGGCTTTGCTCAAGGAAACACAAGAATAACTTTCATATTGTCAGTGATATTTCATATTTATCAGTAAAATCTGTGAGTATCAAATATGATCATCTGGATTTTGAAGGAGGTTTATTTGTTTATCTGTCAATCATCATTGTATTGCATTGCATTATTATGTTTTAAAACTAAGGCTTTGATTATAAAAAAAAAATTATTGGTAGATATAGTGACATTTATATGCATTTTATGTAAATTTTCCTTATAAAGATCTCATTGATTTACATTACATTACATTCCATCTTACTTTTCGGCCATATATATATATATATATATATATATATAAACAATTTCTGCACTGAATTACATGTTTTTGCTCAGTTTGGGTCAAAGTTGAGCTGTTTTTCCTCCATATTCCACTATATGAGCCCAAATGTGTCAAATATGATACTAAACATAAATGCACATTTTATTCTATACTTCGTCTAAAGGGTCAATAATCTTCCATGTAAAAAAAAATTTGATTGAACGTGCATGGTTTAATATGATTAATACGTCAGGGTTCAGAGTTAATTCCATCACTACATGAATCTAATGAACAAGACACAAGAGGACAGAAGTTACTTACAGGTGAGTCGCGTGACATGTTAGAGTTTGTTGGTTTTATGTGATGTGACAACTATAAATAAAACAATCTGCACGTGTTGTGGCGTCTCGTCATCATCAAGCGTCCACATGTGAAACTAGCGCGCGCCACCTAGTGGACGGGTTGGAAAACTGCACTTTAGTTTCGTGAGAGTCTGAAGGTACTTCATACATGGGAGATGGTGATGTGGATATACACGTACTTTTTCCTCACCTGAAAGATAAAAAATAAAAAAAATAAAATATATATATATATATATATATATATATATATATATATATATATATATATATATATATATATATATAAAATATATATATCTTGTGGGATTCGACAAACGAATGACCGTCTACTTGACGGTTAGTGACGTTGACCAGTGAACCACGTGACTCTACCATTTGGGTCATGATCATGATCATCTATGCGGTGACATTTTGGTTTCATAAGTGTTGGAAAAAAAAAAGAACATGATTTTCATGTTTTTAGCATTCTACCAAAATAGTGACATGTTTATAAGGAATACATATTGGTCAAGCTCAGGGACTCTATAATAATAATTATGGGTAGTTTGTTCAGACACTGTCCATGAAAATATTCCACCCTGTTAGGGACATATACATAGTTATCACAACATGTTAATAATGTAAATGTTAAACAATAATGAGCTTTTCTTTGATAGTATATGTCCCTTATGCCATCTTAGATTTTTTTTCTTCTTGAAACAAGCAAAACAATTTTTGATGAATAGAATATGTTTCACATTCCACCATGTTAGGTTTATAGACCTAACAGGGTGGAATCTAACAGGGTGGAAATTTTTTTTAGCTAAATTAGCCATAGCTCTTTGAGTGATCAACATTTAGCTAGCTAACCTTCTACCGATAAATATAACTTTTATAACTATGTCAGATTTGTTTTTACATTTTTTTGATAGGACAAACATTCTCCATAACATAGCCTAACAGGGTGGAACTTTAAGGGTGGGACAAGCAGGAAAACATTGCAAAAACTAAAAAAAAAGTTAGGAGTGATAGTTGAAGCTTACTTCAGTTTGTACAGTTGAATTCCAGCAGGTAAAATAAATTAAGTCACTTCTTGAAAATGTTCTCAATGAAATTGCAGTCGGATTTGGAAGGCAAAAAAGTACATACTAACAGAGTGGAAGACTACTTCAGGGACGCAGTAATTGAAGAAAATTTTAAGAAAAAGACCTATATTTTCACATGATTTATATGTATGACTAGAGGCAATTTAGCCTAGTCTATAACATAATAAAAAAAAAATTTGAGGTTTTTGTCATTTCATGGTTTATATTTCTTGCAGAAGTTGATTACTGTGCACTGAGGACATGATATAATTGAATGCATACATCAATTAAAATAGTGTAAAATACAAAATAGTATTTTTAATGTCTATTATCTCTGTTTAAATGGTAAAGAATACTTAAATCTACAATTTAAGCCATTTACTATAAATATGTGACTCATTTTAGAGAAAATATGAGTAAATAAATCATTGGGACAGGAAAAGTCACCGCATACCAGGAATGACCCATTTATTTGTCTTAATCTAGGGTCTTAATCCGTTTTTAACTTTTTTTTTTACAGTCCATGGTTTTAAACCACTGAAACTAAACCAAGATTCTCCTGTTGAAGGACATACACAAGTCCTTGGATTGTGTTATTCTCTGTGTACTGTTGTGTTTCATCTAATACTGTGTAGAAATAAATAAATAAATATTATAATTTTAATAAAGCAAGTCAAATGACGCCCTCCTGTGGTGAATTAAGTGAATAACAAGCTGTTAATTATAAGTCCGAAGAAAACATTGCATTAAATTATTTTGAATTGATTTCATATTTAACAAATAGTTTGTTAAAAATATTGCAATTCAAAGTTTTCCTCTGACATCTGTAGAAATAAGTTGCAGCCGTGTAATTCACACAGTTCACCACAGGAGGGCGACTGGCTAAGTTGTCTTGTTTTAAAGGGGACCTATTATGCAAAATTCACTTTTGTATGGTGTTTGGACATAAATGTGTGTTGGCAGTGTGTGTACACAACCACCCTACAATGATACAATACAAATCCACTCACTCCTTTTTTTTAAATCCTCATAAATCATAAGCAGTGTCTCCCAACGACCTGTTTTCAGAATGCGGCTTTAGTGACGTCACTAAAGCCACAGGCCCCGCCCACAAGTGTTGACAGACACTGCCGTTTTCACTTCTATCCGTGTTAAGATCGAGTTCACAGCAAGTTGTACACATCCGCCATTGCTGCACTGAGAATGTCTCCCAAGCGTTGCAGGTGTTGTGGCTGGATGTATTCATTCACATAGCTCTCTCTATTTACTCCTGAAATCTGAGCCACCCGCTGAAGACGAGGTGGGTTTATTTTATCTTTGAAGAATGCTCCCTCAACTCTACCGAAATTTGTTTATGTACCTACGCACTTCTTATACTGTGTTTACTCAGCTCTTACAGTGATGAACTGACGCTTCATCTTTTGTGTGACATACAATAAACTTTATTAAACTCATCAGTATATTTTGTGTCATCATTCAGACATGATCCTACAGCAGGCTTAAGTTATATTAATAGTGGCTACAATCAATGACACATATGTTATAATCGTAATTAAACTTAACTATACCTGTTCCAACTCCATACAGCATATATTCTCTGGCATTATTGTCCGAGTCGAAATGAACACCGTTACTGTGAGTTTCTGTTTTGATATTATCATCTTTCCGTGAGTTGAGATTGTTCACTGAGCGCGAGCTGGTTAGGCTCCGCCCCCTGTGCCGTGAACCAGCAGCTCATTAGCATTTAAAGGAGACACAAACATGAATTGGACAATTTATTCATGTACTCGCTCATTATATCTTTGTACAGTTTGAACACAAAAAGTTACGCACTGCAACTTTAAAACAAGACAACTTAGCCAGTCGCCCTCCTGTGGTGAACTGTGTGAATTACACGGCTGCAACTTATTTCTACAGATGTAGCAGTAACTGCAGTCAGAGGAAAACTTTGAGTTACAATATTTTGTAATATTTAATCAATTGTTTGGTTGCCATGTGACGCAGTAGAACATCTGTCAAATTACCCTTCTAATTCTCTATAAATATATTTTACATCTGCGATATACTTTTTAAATGCAGTTTAATCGCCCTCCTGTGGTGAATTGTGTGAATTACACAGACTGCTGCAACCCAGAGGAAAACTTTGCACTAAATTATTTTGCATTAATTTCACATTATTTAAAAGTTCATTATTCACAAAAGTTCGCTTTCGTTTAGTAGAAATATATTCTTATATCTGTAATATACATTTAAAGACTCGCGTCTATACGCCCTCCTGTGGTGAATTATGTGCATTACACTGCTGCTATTTATTTAATTTCTGTTAAAACCTTTTATTAAATTATTTGCATTGATTAAAATCATTTGATAAATAATTGAAAACATCTGGTGAACATGTCGTTTTAAGACGAAATATATTGTTGTATGTATAAACTAATGGAAAATTATGAACATTTGATTGTATTATTTAATACATTATCTGTGTATTGTACTGCCTCCCGATTTTTTTTAAATAAACAAATACATAATATAATTTTAAAAAGTCCAATGTCTTGTTCGAACTGTGGTGAATTCTGTGAATTACACTCCTGCTAATTATTTCTACCATATATACCTATGATTTCTAGTTAACTCAAGTCAGAGGAAAACTTTGCATTACATTATTTTACATTGAATTCATATTAAATAAATTGTTCGTTACCATATGAAACACATGACCCCTTTTATTTATGTATTTAGTAGCATAATTTTACATACGTTTCAATTTTTAATTGAAAACGTCCTCTTTTGGTAAAATATGTGAATTACACCACTGCAACATTTTTTCTACAGCAGTAACTCTAGAGTCCTCGTTGATTCAGACGCTTTAATAACAGAATAAATATAAGCGCGCGAAGAAACACCGCACGGTCGTAATATAAATTATGCAGCGAGAACATTTTAATGTTATTTGAAGTTCTTTTGTGTTAAATATAACAAAATATGGACTTTAATCCACGATGTATTTGTTCGCAAATGTTCCTGTTAAAAAAGACCTTTATTTTGGAGATCAGCTGAAATGCACTTCCGGTGTTGTCACTGTCTTCACTACCCCGTGCTTATTTACTTTCTCTGCAGTGATTAAACATGATTGTAAGCGGAATTTACAAAGCGTCAAACCTTCTGAAATCCAGCAGGGAGGTTTGGAGGATCTGGATGAGAAAGATGAGCGCCGATTCTTCCTCTCTGACCGTGAGAAAACAGCAGGATGGAATCAGGTGCGAACTTCTAGCTGACCTCTGACCCGCATCGCTCGCTATTATTTGTTTTACAATTAATGCTTAAAAAGTTGTCACGTTTATAATACAATTTATAATTTTATATATACATTTTATTTATAAACAGTTTATAATATTCAAACAATTGAACAAAAATATACCAATTGTAATACACAATACACAGATGAAAAAAATAGTTACTTATTAATTGCTAACGAAGGAAAAATATAATATGATATAATATTGAAGAAAACGAAAATAATATTATTTTTACATCAATTATTATGAAAGTGTACAAGTCCAAACCTATTCATTTACACCCATAATGTAATATCAAATTTAGCATTTTAATCAACAGTACATTTTTTGTTCACCTTTGATCATATGTCTTGAAGTATCATAATAATATCGTATTGTGATTTCAGTATCGTGATATGTATCGATATGTTACACCCCTATGATTCCGGAACAGTGGTTTAGAATGAAGCATCAGTTTTGATCTGGTGTGTGTGTGTGTGTGTGTTTCAGGAGGATTATCCTGAACAACCCCAGGAAGAGGAACGCTCTGTCTCTGTCTATGCTGGAGTCTCTGAGAGAAAACCTCCTGACAGACTCACACACACCAGACCTGCGCGTCATCATCATATCAGGCAAAACATTCTGTCAATCTAGAGAAAGATGCATTCGGAACCAGCCGTACACACACACACACACGTCATCATCATATCAGGCAAAACATTCAGTCAATCTAGAGAAAGATGCATTCGGAACCAGCCGTGTACACACACACACACACACACACACACACACACGTCATCATCATATCAGGCAAAACATTCAGTGTCAATCTAGCGAAAGATGCATTCGGAACCAGCTGTACACACACACACACACACACACACACACACACACGTCATCATCATATCAGGCAAAACATTCAGTGTCAATCTAGAGAAAGATGCGCTCAGAACCAGCCGGCAACACACACACACACACACACCAGACCCGCTCGTCATCATCATATCAGGCAAAACATTCAGTCAATCGAAAGAAAAATGTGTTCAGAACCAGCCGTCCACACACACACACATACACACACACACACTAACTCTGTCTCTCTCTGCAGCGCGGGGTCCTGTGTTTTCCTCGGGTCATGACCTTAAGGAGTTGACCTCTGCCCGGGGTCGCGAGCATCACATCAGGGTGTTCCAGACCTGCTCAGAGGTCAGAGGTCACTCACTGTACACAAGGTGCTTAAAGGGACACTAACTAAGAATTACTCCCATCTAGCGGTGAAATTGTATTTTGCATTCAAACGAATTGTGCTCTCCAGCGCCTCGCGTTTTCAAATGCGTGTTGCATCTACGGTAGCCGTTATGTACCAAAAAGCTATGACAGGATGTCTTCTAATAGCACTTCGTCGAGTTTTACTTCGGGTGAACAGGTTTGTTATTTCAAACAAACTTCAAATTGACACAACGAACAAATGAATGTTACAGTATGAAATAATGAGTGTCAAAAACATGAACTATTGTAATTAGTAGTTATGCCTTCTTTATTCGTTATATTTTCTGAAGTAGCCTACGTGCATTGTTAGATATCATCATCAACTTTTAACTATACATGTTCATCTGTCTATAAAATAAAGTACACAAGCAAACAATGAAAAAAGCTTGTAATTAAGACTGTAACACTGACTTGCCTGTCGAGAAGAAAGCAGGACTTCAGCGTCTCTTTTGAAATCTTTCTCCTGCATTAGCTCTATCCACCTGGAAAAAGCTATCCCGACATTAACTTGTGTTTTTTGTAATCTCCGGTCACGTTTCCTTTTACGATCTATTTTGGACTTTTCTGGCGACGAGGATTTGCAATGCAGCCTTTTAAACTTGCCGGGGCAGTGACAAGCGCCTCTCACTGCTCTGCTCCTCCGCTTCTGCTGCGTTCAGTCACGTCACGCCGGCTCTGAATGAAAACGTGTTGTGGAAACGCGTTGGCCTAGTACTTTTTGTCCCTCTCTGCTATTATAGTTTTTCAAGATGGCGGAACTACATGGAAGCCTCCGTGGACTTACCCGTCCCATGTATATAAATATAATAAATTCTTTGTTTACGAGGATAAATCAGATAATTGGCAGAGGTATTTGTGCACCATTGAGGACATATTTATGAATAAAAATATTGATTTTAGATTATAAATTAACTAAAAAGTTACTTAGTGTCCCTTTAAAGAACTTGAATTTGACTTGTTGAAATGTAAGTCCTGGAAAAGCCTTGAAAACAGCCATATTTACGAAGAGGTGCTTGAAAAGTGCTTGACTTACTTAAATACAATATATATGAAATTACTTTTTTTCCAAAAGAACAAATACAATCTTTTCAGGCAAAATGAACACCGTGATAAACCCCCATCAGAACTTTCCTCGATACGAAGTACACCAAGATTATAATATAAAATATTATTTATTTAAAAAATAATAGATATATATTAAGACTATTAAATACATTGTAAGTTGTATTTTGGATACCTTTATATCTGTAAAAATCCAGAAGATATTGTTTGATAAGTGCTATCTCTAAAAACCAAAAAAGTAGAGCTTGAAAAGTCCTGGAATTTCTTTTTAAAGTTTCTATACGAGCCCTCAGAACAGAAGAGTGTGTGTGTGAGTGTAAGTGTAAATGTGTGTGTGTCACGTCAAATACATTTCTTCCAAAGATGTTTTCTGTCATTTTAAGTAGTTAATTTTTATCACGATGATTTAACTAAGTGTTAGTTTTTTTTGTTTTTTTTTTAAATAAGTTTGGTCTTAGTTATTTGATGCTATAAAAACGGGAATGTGACGTCATGATTGACATCTTCTCTAAACGAAGTCACTGAGGCACCAACTGATTTTTTGGTGGATTTTCGGGAGGAGATTGGACCTTAAACTTGAATTTCTACACGTCCATAACTGTTATTTCACACAGTAAACTTTGTACTAACCGTTTCTGTGAGAGTGTGTGCGGGACATTGATAAATCGGCTCCACACACACACACACACACACACACAGCAGGTCCCAAATCTTTGCGCCATATTAGGACTTTGCCAAGAGAGTGAAGTCCATCTTGTTTTCAGTCTATGGTCAGTGCAGTTGAATAACTCTACCTTTCTCAAAGGTCATGAGCCTGATCCAGGATCTCCCGGTGCCGGTCATCGCTATGGTGAACGGGGTTGCCACGGCGGCGGGTTGCCAGTTAGTGGCCAGCTGTGATATTGCTGTCGCCACAGATAAGTCCACTTTCGCCACTCCTGGCGTCAGCGTCGGGCTGTTCTGCTCCACGCCGGCGGTGGCCATCGGGCGAGCGCTGCCCAGAAAGGTGATACTCCTCTAGGGGGTCGGGGATTAATTATACGAGGGTCGTCAAAAAGCCTTCACTAACACTTTACATGGGCCTAAAGAAGATCAAATTTTAAAGAAATAATAAAATTGTGTGTGCGAGCACACATTAATGACAGTGCCGTCAAATTGATTAATCGCATCCAACGTAAAAGTTTATATATGTATATATACACACACACACACATATATATTAAATATTTATACTTATGTTAGATGCAATAAATCGCGATTGATCGATTTGACAGCAATGAATAATTAATACTAACAAAATAACAATAGGCATAATAATACAAATAATGATTATTATTATTTTTTAACTAATTATAAAAAAGAATGAAACATTATTTTGTAAATTACTATTGTACTCCAAAATATATATTTATTATTATTATTATTTAAAGATTATAAAATATAACAGAACCATATAATGATTTATTATTATTAGCATTATTTTAACTCTGTTTTACCAACTCTATTTTAACTTTTATATTACTGTTGTAAATTACAATTTTATTGTAAAAATCAATATTTGATAATAGTTATTGTAACACCAATTATAAAAAACAAGACTGAAATACACTGCTGTTGTAAATTAAAATTGTGCTGTAAAATAAAATAAAATGATCAAACCATGTTTATAATTATTATTAACCAAACGTAATATTAACTCGTATTAACTCGTAATATTAACTAATATTATAAACAAGACTGAAATATTAGTTTTGAATTAGTACAAAATTATAATATAATAATAATGTAATTATTTACAAATATACTTATTTTAACCAATTATAAAAAAGACTAAAATATATTACTGTTGTAAATTACATTACTGTTGTAATATTATCAAACCATATAATAACATAATTATTATTTAAACTAATAAACAAGACGACTGAAATATTACAGTTGTGAATTAGTTGTATTATGATCAAACCATACAATGACAATAATAATTATATTATTTTAACCAAATTATTAAAAAAAGAAGACTAAAATAAATTACAATTTGACTGTAAACTTTGATAATTGATTTTTTTAAGACACAAGTTGCAATACTAATATTTAGAGTAATGAAAGAAAGCAAGTATGATGACGTCCCTGTCTGCAGGTGGTTATGGAGATGTTGCTGACGGGCCGCCCCATCTCGGCGCAGGACGCTCTTCTTCACGGGCTGCTCAGTAAAGTGGTGTGTGAGGAGCAGTTAGAGGAGCAGACGCTGGCCATCGCCAGGCGTGTGTGTGAGTGCAGCCGGCCCGTGGTGGCTCTCGGGAAGAGTGTGTTTCACAGACAGATGTCCGAGGGCCGGGACGAGGCGTACGCTTGTGCGTCTGCTGCCATGGTGGAGAACCTGGCGCTGTGGGACGGGCAGGAGGGCGTCAGGGCGTTCCTGGAGAAGCGTAGGCCTGTGTGGAGCAACACTGATGAGGAAGCACACATGTGACCCCACAAACACAACAAAACAATCAAGACCTACTCACAAAACGTTTATTCGCACACAAGCTCTTGCTTCTTCAAATGTAATGTCTTAATAAAGGGAATCGTTCATTTTTGGGTGAATTATTCCTATTTTTAAAGGGGTGGTATAATGCCCTTTTCACAAGATGTAAAATAAGTTTGCATTCTTCACATACACATAAGTGTGTGTGTGAAGTTTGAGCTCAATAGACCCCACAAATATTTTTATATAGCATGTTAAAAGTGTCACTTTTTGAGGGTGAGCAAAAACGCACAGTTGTTGTGTGTGCGTCCCTTTAAATGCAAATGAGCTGCTGTTCCCGGCACAGGGGGCGGAGCTACAACAGCTCGTGTGTTTGCAGATTTAATTACCTCACACAGACACAGACACACACACTGAACATTTCAAAAACTTGTAGCCTTTTATGTTCAAAGCAAAGATGGAGAGACTCAAGAAGTGACAACATGTAGACAACATTTCTGAATGGTTAGTTGATGAATTTATGCAGCTTATGTGTAGCTATCTTCTAGTCATTTATTAGCATATTCTGTCCCCGGGGGCGGGGTTTATGTAAATTTTAGGGTTGTTGATGTCACTAACCCGGGAGGAATGTCCGTTGTTCCTACTAGCCGTTTGTTGTAGTCCTTAAAAAGCAATTCCTTTAAAAGAAAATATCTCCATTTGCATTGAACTTAAAGCGGATGTTGTTTATGCTCAAACAGCAACACTACACATGATGAACTAAAGTTAGAAAAGTGAAAGCATAATCAACCACCCCTTGAAATGCGTTTGCTGGTCCGAACGTCCCAGGAATGCTTTAATTAATGAAGGACAACTCAAAAAAAATCAGCAAAATAATTTCATCCTCTACATGTTTTGAAAAAATAAGTCTTTAGGAGCTCAAATGAAACCTCTCCTGACGTCTGCTGGTCGATTCCCTCCCGGACGCAGATTCCGTCGGCCAATGGGAACGCTCGTTCCGGGTAGGTGACCCGGGAGTGGGCCAATGGGGTCGAAGCGTGGGCGGGGCAGGAGGACGGGTGATTGGTCGTATTCTCCTCCGATGATGCCGGGAGGGTAAAGCGGGAGCGGGAGGGGGAGCGGGGGGGACGGGAACGGGGAAAGAGGGAAAATCGGAGGAACGTGGTGTGGATAGAAACGACATCTGTGTACATTCTTCAGTTTATACTTCTTTTTGTAAAGCTGAGGGCAAAAAGAAAAGTCAAGTCAGCTTTACTTCTAGAGTCAGCTTTATACAATACAGATTGTTTAAACTTCATCAGATATGAGACGAATTCTCTAAAGAAACAATGCTGTCATTATTCAGCACAATTATGTAAAGGTCATCAGTTATAAAACGAGTTCAATTCAGCACTATCACACCAGTGTTATTATTCATCTCACGTCAACTCAACGTTGACTGAATAAGGGACAGTTCAAAAGCAGAGCTTAGAGTTTAGAATAGCATTTATAAAAGTAATCAAATTAAGAATGTAATATTCAGTTTAGATTGTTTGGTGACTCGAGGGTCAGTGAGAAATTATTCCTTTCAGAATTATATAAAAAATAAATAAATTGCTAAATTTGAATTCCTTTTATTATCAGTTTCAATTTGGTTTTTATTTTGTCGTTGCATTATTAAATCATAAAATCAAAGTCTTGTATATGCATCAAAAAATATGATTATTGATTTTTAAAAGAAATATATAATAAAAATGTAGATTGTGATAGATATTAGATATTATAGATATTAAAAAAGCGATTACTCCTTTAATAAGCATATTAAAAATAAATTGCTAAATTGAATTGCCATTGCCATTAATGTGGTTAATTGAATGAGATTTGATTATAATATTGCAGAACATGATAAGTATAATAACATCATAAGTAATTTCTGTTTTTTTTTTATTATTGAGTGCCAATGATGGTTTCTAAATATGATTGACAGATGTTTTGCTCACCTCTCTCCAGTCAGTGTCTCTGTGTTGATTTCCTGCAGAAAAACGCACTGCAAAACCACACAACACTTGTCTCAGTTACACTTCATCTGTCTGATGTGTGTTTAATGTTACTGTGTGTGCCTTGTGCGAGTGTGTCTGGAGACAGACAGGCAGACAGACAGACAGACAGATAGATAGATGGATAGGCAGACAGACAGATAGATAGATTATAGATAGATAGATAGACAGACAGACAGGCAGACAGACAGACAGACTGATAGATAGATAGATAGATAGATAGATAGATAGATAGATAGATAGATAGATAGATAGATAGATAGATAGATAGATAGATAGATAGATAGATAAATAGATGGATAGATAGATAGATAGATAGATGGATAGGCAGACAGACAGATATAGACAGACAGACAGATGGATAGGCAGACAGATAGATGATAGATAGATTATAGATAGATTATAGATAGATAGACAGACAGATAGATAGATAGATAGATAGATAGACAGACAGACAGACAGACAGATAGATGGATAGACAGACAGACAGACAGACAGACAGATTGATAGGCAGACAGACAGATGATAGATAGATTATAGATAGACAGACAGACAGACAGATAGATAGATAGATAGATAGATAGATAGATAGATAGATGGATAATAGTTCTATAGATGATAGATAGAATAATTATATATAGATTATAGATAGATAGACAGACAGATAGATAGATAGATAGATAGATAGATAGATAGACAGATAGATAGATAGATAGACAGATAGATAGATAGATAGATAGATAGATAGATAGATAGATAGATAGACAGATAGACAGATAGATAGATAGATAGATAGATAGATAGATAGATAGATAGATAGATAGATACCCCTAAAGTCTCTGTGCAATAGGTGTCTCCAGAGTGAAGGATCTTGGGTAGCGACGTTCAGGTCTCGGCACACAGTCGACAGCGAGACGAGAGAGACGACGTCCAGGAGCCGTAACACACGCAACAGAAGCTCAGGTGGAAGAACAGCCAGACCGAACAGAGCCGGCAGACCCAGCGCTGCAAAACACACACACACACACACACACACACACACACAGCCATAAAACACACTGAACGGACACACATGACCAGTTTGAACGCATTGCGATAGGAATAATCACCCTGTCTGGCAGCGGCCATGAGCGGATACACCAGCTGATCTTTAAAGAGACGAGACAGTTTTCTTAAGTCTCTGTAGACGACGGCTGCGCTGCCGCCTGCGGAAAGAGACAACTTCAGCTTCAATATAAAAGCATCCGTGAGCAATCACCATAAAATCACTTTAAAGTCCCCCTGTGGTGAAAATCAAGCGTTTAATGTTGTTTATATGTCTATGTGGTGTTTTTAATATGCTTTAAAGGGGTCATGACATGAGAAACCAAATTTGCCTTGATCTTTTGGTATTTAAGAGGTCTTTGTACCATTAAAACCGCAAGTTTCATAGCTAAAGACGTCCTCCCCATTATAAACGAACCATTTATTTAATCAAGCTCTAAATACAGCTCATTCTAGATCCTCTGAACTTAGTGACGTCACGGTACGAAGTGACGTACCAGTCGTTTGCATATGACCGCCTCCAGCGCAAGACAACTACGCCTCATTTGACATCATCGCATGTGTTGTCGTGCAGCGAGGGGGTCTGTTTACAAGATGACTGCGATGCCACGCAGATGTGCTGTTCCCGGCTGTGGACAAACAACATGTTTGAATGCTGCCGAACGATCCGGACGTCAGGGAAAGCAGTTGGATGGAGTTTATTTGCAGCATATGCAGCCCGCCAAAGCCTTATTTGTTCGGTGAGTGATGTAGATTAGTGTGACAGGGCGCATGTTACTGAAAGAACGACAAGAGAGAGAGAGAGAGAGAGAGAGAGCGAGAGCCCCGGCCACGCGCGCGCCTTCAAACTCTCTTGCTCTCCCTCTCTCTCTCCCTTGCGCATATGAATCAAAATCAATTGAGAATTGACACGATGGTAAAAGATCGGAAGACCGAAGTTTCACGTGGCGGAGAATTGTGTAGCCTTCATGTGATACAAAATGATTAACGTTAATTATTTATGCATAAGCAGCACTGACGTTAGCCAATCATAACAATGTACAAAATGATTCAGTTAACACTGAACTCTTAAAGGGGAAACACCTCCAAAACAGACTGTTTGATTTAGAGGGGGAGAAACAGGGTGGGAAAAGGTCATAAGTCACTACATTTTAAAGTTTTTTGTACAAAAAACTATAGTAATACTATAATTGCACATAAGGGAACATAATAAAACAAAACAAAAAAACATGTCATGACCCCTTTAAGACAAACCATGTGTAAATGCATAAGTCTGAATATTGTCTCCTTAAAACATTTTTGACCTTGTAATGTGTAATCAAAATGTCTTTGTCCAATGTTGACAAAATATTAGGGATCCATTATATATTAAAGCTGATAAATAATGTATAATTTCCTTCAGCTGAGACACTTCAGATGCGCACTGTTAAACATGATGGATTTGAATTACTTGAAATATGATTGGAAAAAAGGAAATACAGTGAAGTGCAAGCCTGTCATATCGGCTAAATAAAATTATAATGAGAACATCATTATAATTGTGTGCTTGGGAATAATACGGAAGATTCATCACGACTTGAAGGATCAGCTTCTGTAGTAATACATTTCTCTTGTATTGAATAATATTAAATGCGATATAAAACATACCTGCCCAATCAGCTGTCACATAAGCATCTGGTTTCAGCGCCAGCTTGCGAGAATTCTCCATAGTCTTGTCCATCTTAAGAACAGCTGTTTCACAACACATAATACTCAACAGAGAGAAGACAGCGCTGACTGATAACACCTGCATATGCAGATTAGGGGTGGAACGGTTCACAAAATCTTTCACGGTTTGTATCACGGCTCTGCGGTTAGATTCGGTATATATTGTTAATGTTTTTTTTCCTTTTAAACACTTTAGAAATCCCATACATCAGCGTAAATAAAATAGCCGTATAACCTACCATTTACAGTATTAAAAAAATAAGTTATTCTCAAGATCATGTAATCAAAAAACTGAAAGAACGAGGCAGCTTGATCTTAGGAATAGACACATTATATGACACTGACAATCATAAATCTGTGAGATTCTGATACAGCAAAAGGGGAGATGTTGTTCATTTCAACAGCCTTTTCATTTATTTGTAAAAAAGTTGACAACTGTTGGCCTTAAACAAATTGTAGCTGAGAACAAAAACACTTATTGTCAAATATAAAGAATAGGTTTTCTTGTCACTGTTACACCATTCATGAACTGTTCATGAACCATGTCCTAACCAGACGCGATGCGACACGCGATGATTCTATTTTGAAAACACACCGGACCCGAACAATACACACGTGTCTGAACCGTGACAAGTGGATTGAACGATTATTTTCATGAACCGGTCCACCCCTAATGCAGATTAACGCACCATTAACGACGAGCGTTTGGCCCATTGGCACAGAAACCACTGACACCAGGCTGTTCTCCAGAAGTGGGTGGGCATATTGAAGCCTGTACACGCCCCCTGCCGCCCGCCAGCCAATCGGCATCTCGCCTGAGTTCACATTAGAACCCTGAAAGGGAGAATAACCAATGTGAGACTTATGACTTGTGCCGGTAATATGGCACATTCACACATAAACGTGAATTGAATTGAATTGTATTGAATCAGGTGAACTCTGACCTGTGGAAGGAAGCCGGTCTCCAGCAGCAGTAAATGTGCCGCCAGCATCAGACAGTCTGATGTGTTTCTACATCTCGCTGAGTCCAGGAGCCTCTCGAGCGCGTGAGGAATCACTCCCTCCTCCTCCGTCTCACAGCACAGGAGCGGTGGAGGAGCGAACACACACTCCTCGTCCTCCAACCACTCCTCCATCACAGCATCCCTCGCACTGCTGCTGTCTGCGCCACCGGCCTGAGTCAGGACACACACACACGCACGCACATGCACACACACGCACACACACACGCGCACACGCACGCACACACACACACACACACACACACACACACACACACACACAGTCACACCATCAGGGTGTTTGTCATTTCAGTTTCTTTTCTTTGGTTGTTGATGCTTATCAAATAATGCCAGCAATGCACTTTTATGGCCCTGTGAAATCGCTTTTTAAAATTTTTCCTAAATTATGTGTTTTCTGTTTACATTTTTAAAATAAAAATTAACAAATCAAAAAGGATGTCTAATACAATCGAATGCATAAAACTAACAAATTTTTTTATTGAACCTTATAGAGCCTTTTCAGAAATTCTATGTTGACCGTTTTCATTTTTCATCTTTTTTAATGGTTTAATTCATTTTTAATCATTAAAAAATCAGGTCTAATTCATAAAACTTTAACAATTTAATAATTTACAAAAATTTTAACAAATAATAGTACGGAAGCGTATTGCATTCACTTGAGGGAAAAAAAATCGACTGTTTTTCTGAATTAACGAGTTACTATCTCAGAATTACGAGATCATTTTTCATGGAAAAAAGTTTTTGCTCTGTCTTTCTGAATTAACGAGTTAATATCTCAGAATTATGAGATACATTTTTCTTGAAAAACATTTTTTTCACTCTGTTTTTATGAATTAATGAGTTACTCGTAATTTTGAGATAATAAAGTCATTAATTCAGAAAAACAGAGCGAAAACCTTTTTCCATGAAAAATTATCTCGTAATTCTGAGATAATTAACTTGTTAATTCAGAAAAACAGAGTCGATTTTTTCCCTCAAGTGAATGCAATACGCTTCCGTATAATAGTGCCCTATGAAATGTTTTATTTTTTCGGAAATTCTGATGTCTGTGTTTTTTTTTTTTGATTCTATGATTTAATGCAACTTTATAATAATAAAAACAGTGGTAATGAAATGAATGCACAACAGTTTGTGTATATTATAGTTTGTATAATGCACTAAATTCTAAATCTCGTATTAACAAACTTCAATAGCTAATATTTATATATATATATATATATATACAGATATATATATGTGTGTGTGTGTGTGTGTGTTTATGTTTGGATGGTCCTGACTGTATTATTTCCAACAGTGATATATTTGAGGGTGGGTCTCACCTCCTCGCTGGAGCCGGGTGTGTTTTCTGCTCCACTCGGGGTTTCTGGGGCAGTTTGTGTTTGCTGAGAGCTGTTCTGGGGCAAAATCACACTGATCATATCTCCAGAAACAACCCCAGAGGAGGCCAGCGTCTGTCCCGTGTCCAAAAGCTCCTCCGTCCCGTTCAGAGACAGCCTGAACTCCACATCAGATCTACACAGAAAGAGAAAGAGATAACAGATGCCTCTCTGGCAAGCCGTTTTGACTTTTATTCATTTCCAGATGTAATTCCTGATATCAAAAAATTGTAATTGTTACTAGTAGAAATCTAATTCCTGATATCAAGAATTATAATTTTAACTAGTGAAAGTTGAATGGTTATAGATACATCAGTTATTCATATTGTGGAAAGGAATAAAAGTCAAAACGGCTTGCCAGTGCTTCAGATGGGTAGAAATGAAAGCGCATTTTATATCTGTGCAATACTTTGAAACCAAACTCATGTGGAAAATCCAGCTAATAATAACAATAATCAGCATCAAATGTTTAGGCGTATAATTTCAATTGTATGTACATCAAAACAAACAAAAAAAGATGTATAGACAAGTATAAGTAAATATAAACAACAGTGACAGATGAAAAACTTGTAGAAATGTAAGCTTGGCAACTGACGCACTAAAATTACCCACTGGAAATGAATAAACAAAGACTTAACTAAATGAAACCTAACGAAAGCTCACCCCAGCAGGGTGTCTCTGATCCGGACTCTGAGCTCGGAGAGAGTCGGTTCTGGTCCGTCCAGTTCCAGTCGCCTGGTCTGTCTGTTGATTCGGACCCGGAGCTTCATTCTAGACAGAAAACAGAAACATGAAACATGAAAACAGATCTGTGCTCCTCAGATTCGCTTTCACTTCACAGAAACTCTCCAGAACCGCTTTTACTTTCACTAACAGCTAAAATACACAGCGATATTTCACCGTTACCTGCTGAATTTAGTTCAGTGTTCGGTGCCACTGCATATTCAAAGAGAAAAACCTCGAATTATTGTGTTAATATTAAATATTAATGAGACTGAACAAATGTAAACATCACTCACCTTTCAGATACGTCAAAGTAGCGCAGAAACTGCAGCCGAGCAAAACAGCTGAGCGAGAGACTGTCAAAATAAAAGTCCCATGCCATTAGCCATTTTCTGTAAATAAATCTGCCAACTCATTGTCAAGTTTCATAACATTATTTGTCAATCAAATAGTCAATATGTATTTCAATGTATAAATTAAAGTTTATACATATTTATTTATAAATATCTAATATATACAGCAACAGGACGGCAAGGTAGTCTTTTTTTGTAATTTAATGCAAAGATAATATAACACAAAGTATAGTGTTATAGATGTAAATACATTTTAAAAAGTTGTATAAAAAATTTTATTTTCATTTTAAAAGTAAAAATATAAAAAATACTTAGGATATAAAACGCAGGATTTACGATACAGATGACCGTTAAAACGCGGTGAAAAAGGTCCGTTGAAAGTGTAAATTTTTTGTGCTTTTCCCCGTCAGTTTAAATATCATTTAAAATATATAATTATTATTTTATTAATATACTCTTTATTTTGCAGTGCTTTGTCAGCTTAATCCCATGTTCACTGCCCCATTTGTTGTAAGTTTATATTTTTTCTCCATTTACTACATTAATTGCAATAACGTCGTGGAGCGTTAGGCGGCGCTGAACATCATGAACAAACCCGCGACAGGCCGTATAAAACCCAAGAGAAGAAGAAGTGGAAGAACCGGAGAAGCGTGTGAAGAGTGTCAAAAGTGCGTTCATTAATTTAATTTTAAAATGAGTCGCACCTATAACGATGAGCTTCAGTATCTGGATAAAGTCCACAAAAACTGCTGGCGGATCAAGAAGGGCTTCGTGCCTAATATGCAGGTAAATCAAGTGTTAGAAACGCAAACGTGTAACGTTATGATTCAGTGACGCATATAGAGAATCCAGTCATTGCATCAATAACAAAAGTAGTAATACTCTGTAAATTAGCACTTAACAGTACAGCACTTTGTGCCTGATTGATTTAGATGTTGAATAATGTTTGATCCTCAGGTGGAGGGTATTTTCTATGTCAATGATCCACTGGAGAAACTGATGTTTGAGGAGCTGAGAAACGCCTGTCGCGGTGGAGGTGACGTCACAATGTTTTATTGAGTCATTTGTACAAACACCCTAGAAATAACAATATGCGTTTGCATTGTAACAGTAGTGTGAAGAAGTTAATTTACATAGTCATTTTTGCCCTAAATCAAAGTTTGTAACGTGGAGATTAATCTCAAAGCTGATTGGCTTAGAAATTAAATACTCCACGAACTCAATCAAACACACCTGTCAATCATAGTCATAAAACACACCTTATGCACAAGGTTCATTCACATTATGTGGGGTAAATTCTTCCAGTAATGGTTATGAAGTACAAAATTCATGATAATATGACATAAAACATTAAAACATTGTTTTAGCCAACAGACATTGTAATTGCTCATTTGACTAGAACATATAAAATGTGAGTCAATGTTAGTGAAAGATACTCTTGACCTGTTTTCACAGGGATTGGTGGTTTCTTACCTGCCATGAAGCAAATCGGAAACGTTGCCGCCCTGCCGGGAATCGTACATGTGAGTAAAATTAGCAGGATTTATCATCACATGAAATGCATAACCATCATCGGCAAAAAATATAAACATCTATCTTACCTTTCAGATACAAAGTAGCGCAGAAACTCGAGAATGTCAAAATTAAAGTCCCTAGAATTGCAGTTGCAACATCATCTCATAATGTCCCTCAAACTGAGTAGTGTATCACTGAGAAACACTGAGTCCTGCTCGAGTCGTCCTTGCGATGGAGGTTCGGGTTTAATGAATCGTGATGTATATTATGAGAAAATGATTTTTTTTTTACCTTTGATGCATGTTAACCAGTTGTAGAGACTCCAAAACAACGTCAGGAAACTTTAAAATAGCATAATAGGGGCACTTTAAATAATATAATTTTGCAGTGCTTTGCTTTGTCAGCTCAAGCTCATGTTCACTGTTGCATTTCTTGCTGCTTCCGGTTTCCTCATTCACATGTGTTCTTCAGCGGTCCATCGGCTTACCCGACGTCCACTCCGGATACGGGTTTGCCATCGGGAACATGGCTGCGTTTGACATGTCGAACCCGGATGCTGTGGTCTCTCCCGGTATGTAATGGATCCGCGTCATCCTTATTCTAGTTAAATTTTATACACGCAAGTCTAAATATCTGAAAGTTAAACCCAAGTTTCTTTATAAAAATGCTCTTAAAATGATGAAAAGAGAATTTTTTTGCTACAATAGAAGAATGATTTGAAAAGTAAACCCTAAATCTTCTTTCGTTTATGCACTTTTGCACCTGATCCTACTGTCATAGTGTAATTATATTATTTTGTTGCATTGTTGTTTGTACATGACACATTGTTCAATAGGAAGAAAAAAAAAAGTAATAGATCCGCGTTCAGATTCACGATCGGCCGGTCAGGCTCAGGGTTTGAAATTAACTTTCCATTAAAGGTGCTTTAAGCGATGTCACGTGTTTTTTAGGCCAAAACATTTTTTGTCACATACAGCAAACATCTCCTCACTATGGCTGGCTGCCTGTCCCCTGAACACACTGTAAAGAAATGCGGTCTCTGTAGACAGCCCAGGCTCCACACACACCAACAAACACAAACTGCGGGGGGGTGGACTTTCATGTTCGCCTAACAAACACAAGGATATAATTAGCTAGAACAATGCAGTCAGCGCTAACTTTAGTGAATACAACATATAGGTTTCTAGCAGCTAGCTATCGATCTCTAATGTAAATAATCAAGCAAACTCACAGTAGGTCGACAGTTTGTGTGAATGATTGTTTTCACCAACTATTTATTATGAAATTGAATGTTCATTCATAGCCTATTGACAACTTTGACTAAATTTGAAGCTAACGTTATCTTGCTATTATTGCGTCCTGGTATGGGAGCTAAAGTTATAACCTCAGGTGGCGAAACGTTTCATCGTGTTTTTCTGGTAATGTTTCTATATATTTTTTTGCATTATATGAAAGCATTTATCTCACTTGGCGACATTACACCTTGAAAGAAGTATCAGTAAAACTACAGGGGGAGGGGACGGGATGAGGAGGAGGGAAGGTCTAGCCTTCGTTTTGTTCGACAATACTTTGAACGTCAACAAGAAGTGACGTCACCCAGCATCGCTTAGAGCACCTTTAACACTTTATTTTTTACTTAACATCAGGATTTTAGATGATAATTTAGGTGCATAATTGAAAGTATACATTTTATTTACTGCTCGAAATTAAAAAAAGATTTTTGTTTACTACCCTAACCTGTTTAATATCACTGACTCTCGCTGTAATGGCTCATGGTGTGTGTGTGTGTGTGTTCTGTGCAGGGGGAGTGGGGTTTGACATTAACTGTGGCGTGCGACTCCTGCGAACGAACCTGGATGAGTGCGACGTGCAGCCGGTGAAGGAGCAACTGGCCCAGTCCATGTTTGACCACATCCCCGTCGGAGTCGGGTCCAAGGGCGTCATCCCGATGGGTGCAAAGTAAACACTGTCATTCCAGTTACACTAGCTCAAGAAAGCTTTCGTCTTTATCTCGTTTATTTGTTCTGAACTTACTTGACTAGAGAAATCAGAAAAAGAGATTCTTCTAGGGAAAAAGGGAAACACGCAAAATGCAGAAGTTTAATCTGTAGTTTTTACAAAGTTTGTAGTTTTTACAAAATCCCTGGAGATTTTGAAATTCTGCCGGATGATTCAAAAAGATGCTTTTATGCAGTTCGATTAAAAAAAAAAAGTCAAACATGGATTAGAAATTTCAATTCAAATAGTATAGAAATAATACTAAAATAACAGTGTTTCACACTCAGGACATGTAAAACTAGCTCTAATGGCACAGGCGTTAGTAAGCTGTGTGTGTGTGTGTGTGTGTGTAGAGATCTGGAGGAGGCTCTAGAGATGGGTGTGGACTGGTCACTGAGGGAGGGATACGCCTGGGCCGAGGATAAGGAACATTGTGAGGAATACGGCCGAATGCTGCAGGCCGATCCCAACAAAGTCTCGTCCAAAGCCAAGAAGAGAGGACTGCCACAGGTACACACACGTTTACAAAAACTGCAGCAAAACATCAGACTCGGTGCTTGTGTGTTTTACGGTTGTATAAAGTAGTGATGCACTGAAATTTCAACAAACGAAAATATTTGGCCAAAAAAAAGAATCTGTTGAAACTGTTTTGGAAATCATTGCCAGAAACATCACGCAATCGATCGATCAGGTTTCAGCTGCGGAAAACCAGCTTGTCAAACAATGTCACCGGGGTTTGAAATGAACATCCGGGTAAAATCAAGTGTGGCGGGAAACGCTGTCAAATCACGAGCCAATTTGGCGTGTAACTTATGTTTACTCGGTTTGCTGGGGAAGTTCGTGAAAGACAAATCTGCGCAGAGTCCTCATGATCTATTAATATAGCGTATTGCACACAATCTGCTCATTTCTGGCTTACTTGAACACACACGTCACTACGCAACAAATAACGGCACACTTGTTTATTTGTATTGAAGCAACAGCAAAGATTAAAAAGCATTTGGTTAACAGAAAACGCATTGATATTTCCCAACATCCTACTTTTTTATTTTTTTTATGTTCTTATGAGATGCTGGATGACAGGATTTTGTTTGAATAAGAAATGAATGTATGAAATCCAAATTTTATTATATATATATGTATAAGCTGTTATGTAGTTAATCTTTTTTTTTTTTGGCTAGTAGAAGTTCTGATTGGCCGGTAACTTAAATTTTGTAGCCAAATTGGCCGGTGAGTGAACTTAATATCAAACCCTGAATGTCACGTAACGTTACATTTAACTTCAGGAGAGTCATTCAAGGTCTATAAACTAGAAAAGAATAACATTCATTATATTTTTTTACTTAACTTGTTGTCTTCATTAACCTGTTGTATTATTATATTGTATGTTTGAATAAATCTAAAAGTTATTTCAACTATGAGTTGGAGTAGAAACATCAAGAAGTTGATATAAAATCTGCCTTATAAAGCAATTTAAATGTTTCTGTATTATTTGATTCATTCATTGATTATTAAATGTGTTTTTGTTTTTGCCTAAATGAAAACTAGTATAAAGTCTTGGTTCTCTTGCTGTTGTGTAGCTGGGGACGTTGGGTGCAGGAAATCACTACGCCGAGATCCAGGTGGTGGATGAGATCTATAATGATTATGCTGCAAAGAAGATGGGCATCGACCACAAGGGGCAGGTGTGTGTGATGATCCACAGCGGCAGTCGAGGCCTCGGCCACCAGGTGGCGACAGGTGAGCATCAACTGATCTGTGACTGGATTTAAAGAGGCCATACAATGCTCTTTCACACACACTCTTGTCTTTTTGTGCTCTACTAGAACATGTTTTCCTGCTTGAATGTTTATTATTCTCCTCATATTCTCCATTGTTGCGGCTCCTCTCTTCCCAGTCTGTCAGTAACGCTCTGTTCACTTCCTGTCTCTATGAAGCCCCTCCTTCTGTGCTCTGATTGGTCGGCTGGAGCACTGTGTTGTGATTGGTCAAGCGCTTCGAGTGTGTTTGGGAAATGTCCCGCCATAACCGCCAGTTTAACACACTACTAACTCAACCAGGCCCCGCCCCCCTTTATTTCCCACCCTTCTATTGGTGGATCTCATGTGAGTGACAGGTTGCCCCGCCCTCGTCATAAGAGAAGTCGCTGCAAGAGGGAGTGGAAGTTATTTTGTTCAAGATTTTGAGGCACATGAATAAAAAAGTGCACGGATAAATCTTTTAGAAAACTGCAATATTCCATTTAAAAAAACAAGAATCGTCAATTTTGATTTCATGGTGACTTTAAAGTAAGCATCAGTTTGTTTACATTTTAATCATTTAGCAGACGCTTTTATCCAAAGCGACTTACAAACGAGGAGAACAATAGAAGCAGTGAAACTATTATGAGCATTCCCAGTTTAGTCTAAAGGTCCTTGCACACTGAATTTACGCACGTTAAAAAATAAATACGACCTTGCGTTGTCAATCACGTTTAAATCACACTGCCTCCGAAACTTCGTCCGTCATAAAAATTATTCGGATCGGGTTCGATTTTCTGCGTTTTCCACATCCGTAGCAAGCAGTTTGAGAGGTGTTTTGACAATTCAGAGCCGAATACGAAAATTTCGGACCCTGTGTGCAAGTACGTTAACGCAGTAATTATTTTTGTACCGTTTAGATGCTCTGGTTGCCATGGAGAAGGCGATGAAGCGAGATCAGATCACGGTGAACGACCGCCAGCTGGCCTGTGCTCGCATCTCGTCTCCCGAGGGTCAGGACTATCTGAAGGGCATGGCGGCCGCCGGGAACTACGCCTGGGTCAACCGATCCTCCATGACCTTCCTCACCCGACAGGTCAGCTCAAACCCTGGTCAGAACAACAAGTCTTAAAGGTGCAGTTTGTAGTTTTTAGCGGCGTCTAGTGGTGAGGTTACAAATTGCAACCGACAGGAAGTGATGTCATCATCCGAGACCGCTGAGAGTAGCCAGTTAAGCAATGAGGTTTCTTTAGAAAGATAAATTAAGAAATTGGGTTTACTTGATTATTCAGTAATTAATTATTCTTTGCACGAAGAACAACAGTGACGAAACGCGTTTGTCCGCTCAGGGCCACCGAAGAAACATGTCGATGTAAGGGGACCCGCGGTGTGTGTAGAGAGAAATGCTCTTATTAAGGTAATTAAAACATAACGGTTCATTATGTAAGGTCTTTATACACCACTGAAAACAGTTGTGTTTATGATATTGCATTTCTGTCAACAGATCCTCCTAAATATTACACACTGCACCTTTAAAGGCATAGTTCAGACAAAAATTTTAATTCTGTAATTTACTCCCTCATGTCGTCATCTTCGAAACACGTATGAAGATATTTTTTAATAAAATCTGAGAGGTTTCTGTCCCTTCAATGAAAGTCTATTCACCCAAAACTTTCATACATGGAAAATGTTTGTTGATCAAAGTTTATGCGAATAAAAGCCTAAATTCAATCTGTTCGTTATATAAAGCGATCAGGTCTCTTTTAAAATTTGGACTTGACCACCAAATTCATATGGATTAGTTTAACAAATGACACTTCTAAAAGTTTATAAAGAGAGAGTTAAAGTCCCCCCCGTAGTCAATAAACATCCATTAAAACTCATCTTTGAGCACCAAAATGACATATTTAAAAGTTTTTCCTTGAAAGAAATGTCTTAAAATATCTTGACTGTAATTCGACACCCTTGCCTCATTTAGTATGCGCGGTTCTATGAATATGCAAATGAGCCCCGCCTCCACTCACTCACTCAGCTCAGAGATCCACTGGTTGACGATCACACGTTGATCTGATTGGTTACAAGGTCGTTTGTGACGTCAGAAACACCAGCGATTTCAAACCGTGTGTTTGAGACTGTCTTTGGTTCACTGCAGTTTTAAGCAGGAAATACTCAGCAATGCTGTCGACTTATGAACTTACACACGGTGTGTCTTAAAGCGTATTAAAAACACCACAGACACATAAACAACATTAAAAGCTGGAGTTTCACCACAGGGGGACTTTAACTTTTGATAGTGTTACTATTGCATTGTGGGATACAGAGTGCTCTAATTGCATACGACACATGTAGCTATTTTATGCATACGGAACATCAGCATAATGTGGCGTTCTGAAGCACGTGTCGCAAGTTTTGCTGTTGAACGTGTCCGCACTGACCTTCACTGCAGGCCTTCTCTAAAGTCTTCACCACGACACCAGACGACCTGGACATGCACGTCATCTACGACGTCTCGCACAACATCGCCAAGGTGGAGGAGCACATGGTGGACGGCAAACAGAAGACGCTGCTCGTGCACCGGAAGGGTTCGACACGGGCGTTTCCACCACACCATCCGCTCATACCCGTCGACTATCAGGTGTGAGAGCAAACCTTTATCCAGACACCTTCAACAGTTCTCACATTATAAGTTTATTCGCTATAGTTCAGAAAATGGTAATAAAAATGACGAGTTATGAGCCGTCCCACACAACAAACACACGGCTTATCCAACTGTCTTCAAACACTGTGCAAAACAAAACCTCATTATATAATAAATGTACTCAAAACAAAATGTATTCAGACACCTTCAACATTTCTCACATTATCAGTTTATTCGCTATCGTTTAGAAAATGGTAATAAAATCTGAGCAGAACTCAGTGGATATTTGACTGGTTTTGTCCGTCCTTCTGTTAGACTCTCACACATGAGTTATGTTGAATATCTGTCAGCTGTTAAATTTAACTACACAATTAGATAATACCAGTTTAGCTCAACCAGTGACCAAGCAATGCTTCATGTTCAGTGTGTGTGTGTAAAAAGAGCATTAGCAATTAAAACATGCAAAACATGATCTGGTCAAAGTGTCTGAATAATTTTTGGTCACAAATGTTACTGGTAGTCACTGTATTAAGAAAATTTGGGTATAATGACACAGTTTATTTTGCTCTCCTCACTCACATAAATGAACTATAGTGTCCCGCACACACTAGTAAAAAATTAATCTGGTGTCTGAATCATTTTTGGTTTGATTATGAACCAAATCGAACAGGAACTGCTTTTATTTAAATTCTTCTTCCTTGTGAATGTGCAAAACCTTCTTTCTGCTCAATGTTTCTTGTTCTCCTTCAGCTGACGGGTCAGCCGGTTCTGATCGGGGGAACCATGGGCACCTGCAGTTATGTGCTGACGGGCACAGAGCAGGGCATGACCGAGACGTTCGGCACCACGTGTCACGGAGCGGTGAGCGACCTGAGGAAATGTTGCGGCGATTGTTAACATTAGCTTACATGTCAAGTCACAATATAGATAGGTTGACATACACCCATTTATTGCTATATTTTCAAAATGTTATATGTTATATAATGTTATATTAACAAGCAAGTATTCATTACTTTAATGAGCTCATTGTATCAGCATTAAATTAATACATTTTTAGCTACCTGTGTATATATACATTTCTGAAATGCATAACTTAGTCTCTGATAACAGATCACTCTAAATTATAATATGGACTCATGCACTTCTTTCTGTAAAGCTGCTTTGAAATGAAGTGTATTGTGAAAAGCGCTATACAAATAAATGTGAAGTGTATTGTGAAAAGCGCTATACAAATAAATGTGAACAGAATTGTTTCAAAGCAGTTTTACAGTGATATTAGGAGATTACAGCAACAGATTGTTTTGGCTTTACAGCAGCTCTAGAATAAAATTAGTTTTTGATTGATTCACTTCCATTGCAAAGATCATTAGTTATTAAAAGGGTGGTTCAGAATTTTGGACATCGGGCCTCATTTCCAAGTTAGCCTTTGTGTTATTTATCAGTGGAGACAGTTTTCAAAAATTTTCATCCAGTCGTTCCAGTTGCATAGTTCGCCGGTGCTAGGCTAGCGCGAGTCAACGCTAACTGCTAGCCTGCCATTAAAAACAGTTTTATCCACTCCACAGTTCACCAAAAGCAAATACATTATAACGCCAGACTATCGATGTAAATGTCTGTTAAGAGAATAATGTTAAAAATCAAACTACTCTTGCATCTCAATGATCGCAATTCATTTACGGGAACTAGTTTCTCAGCAGCGGCGGAATTTTACTTTGCTCCGGTTAGTAGTCCTGCGCCGAAAAGTAAACACAGAACCGAAGCGCACTACAGTCGGGACTACCTGTATTACCTTTTACCTCTCTCACTACCTCTCTCTCTCTCACTACCTCTCTCTCGGTTGCCTAGGTACATGTCACTCCGCCGCTGCTGTAGACTGCGCTAATAAATACAGGGACAAAGTATAACTATTGCAATGCGATGAAAGGGTAGTTTGATTTCTAACATTATTCTCTCAACATTTACATCGATAGTCTGGCGTTATAATGTATTTGCTTTGCTGTACTGTGGAGTGGGTAAAACTGTTTTTAATGGCAGGCTAGCAGTTAGCGTTGACTCGCGCTAGCCTAGCACCGGCGAACTATGCAACTGGAACGACTGGATGCACATTTTTGAAAACTGTCTCCACTGATAAATAACACATTTTGGAGGCCCGATGTCCAAAATTCTGAACCACCCCTTTAACTTAGTGGCCTCTAACATGACACCGTTCTAACTGGAAACAGAAACTTTTGATGTGTTCGGGACGTTCATTTACACGACAACAGTGTCTGAGGCTCGAGAACACAAACTTGCAAACGTGAATCTGTGACGGCGTGCGCATGCATATTATGTGTTTAGTCTATAGGTGTGCGCATTTGAATGTCTGATGTGTGTTTGTGAACGCTGTAGGGTCGAGCTCTATCCAGAGCCAAATCCAGACGCAACATAGACTTCCAGGATGTTCTGGATAAACTGGCAGACATGGGCATCGCCATTAGAGTCGCGTCACCAAAGCTGGTGATGGAGGAGGTGAGGCCGTTACTCTCATATCTCGTTGCAAATTTAGTGTTTTATTTTTATTTAAATTTAAGGATCCAAAACCACAGAATTATATTTTATGTATTAAGCCATGTCATCAAGGCTATTTTCATGGCGAAAACAAACTAAATTCATACAATTAACAAGACATTTCAGGTTCTTACAAGATATATATATTCTAATACATGCAGGTGATACTTTCTTTCAAAATGCATTAAAATTAAACCAATTATATTTTATTAAAAATATTTAATTTAATTACACCACTAAATGGTCACAAATTATTCTTTCGCTTTGTTTAACTGTTAACTATCATTTATAAGTAGATTTTGTAGAATTGAAGTCTACTCCAAAGAGCAGAAACAGTCGTTTTATTTCTTTAGATTTGTATGAGTTTTATTTTCCTTTTCTTTTTTAAAATCACCAAATGCATTGAATAATTCAATATATTCAATTATATTTTAAGTTGCTTTGTGACCTTATTTCGAGTAATTTAAGCTAGTAGAGTAGCGTTAAATCAGCAGTTTGCTTTTTTTAAACGACAATTAATATTTTCATTTTTTCTTCAATAATCATCCTAGAATAAAACTCATTGAATATTTATGCTATTATATTCAACTTGTTTTGTGACCTAAATGGGAACAAATTGATTTATCTTTCCAGTTTTGTTTAACTGTTAAGCTTAACTCTTATTAGTTGACCCGGGATTGAAGAACTGATTAAGTAGAATAGCCATTTAAGTGGAAGTTTCATCTGTTTGTATTTTTTTTAAAGGGGTCATGACATGAGAAATCAAATTGGCCTTTATCATTTGAAATATAAGAGGTCTTTGTACCATTAAAACATCATCTCAAACCGCAAGTAAATGATTTCATATGGATGTTTCCTATGCAGTGACGATAGCCAATCATAACAGTGGCTGTTTTCAGACAGAGGGTAAAATAACATGTTTTCTGGTGCAAAAAATGTTTAACATTAGAAGTGAACCTCAAGGAACATTAGTGTCATGACCTCTTTAATCAACCAGTTTTAAGCATCCAAAAAAAAGCTGAAAGAAATTTAAGTCGAATAGCTGTTTAAAAACATTAAATCACAATGCATGCTTTTACCACGTGTTGTCTTGCACATCAGGCTCCTGAATCCTACAAGAACGTCACAGATGTGGTGAACACGTGCCATGACGCCGGCATCAGTAAAAAGGCCATCAAGCTCAGACCCATCGCTGTGATTAAAGGTTAAAACATCGTGACGAAGGCGGAGAAAGGCTCTAAATACTGAACGCAATCCGTTTCCTATGGCGTTAAAGACTGAAGATTCGACTGCATCGAATATTTCTGCACTTATGAAGGTGGAGTGGCTCAAGTCAGCCTTATTTTTGTTTCGTTTAGGGTTAAAGGTAAAAAGTTTGAGCTGATAATTAATGTCAAACAATTTGTTAAATCAGCACTTTCTCTGTTGGTCAGAATCGATTACAGCTGCAAAGAAAACTGAGATTAGTAAATACTTTATTGGTCATGACAAAAGATCCACAAAAGGGAGTGAGAGGGGCGTGTCCCAGCATATCAAAAATAAATCAAGTTTACACAGTCTACCTTTCATGTGTCTCTCCTCTTATTTGGCATAAACACAGTGGGCTTGACGAGCAGGACTGAGTAACAGGTGTGTGTTGGGTAAATCACAGCAAGTCTGAAGCAAAGACTCATGGATTTGAGAGAAACAATCTTTAACAGTCATTCTAATACATTTCAGTTTATGGCAAAGTGCTTCATCCATTTATATTGGGATACCTTTTGTCCCCCATCATGATTCCCAAGCATTAAAGCCAGTGTGATTTAAGTTGAATCGGCCCCTAAACTTTCCATGTGTCCTTTGATGGGTTTGTATCTGAAGTGGGATCCAGGGATGAAAGGGTTAATACATGTGCAGTGTCTCACAAAATCCAACACAGATTGTCAAAAGTCATTCTAACAAAAGAGGCTGACACAAACGCACGTCAGATAGACTCAATGATGAGTTTAAATTAAATTTCCCAACAAAATGATTCCTAGCAGCGTAACCCAACCGAAACATTCACACTGCAGATCCAAGGATCAAACCACCTCGTAGTATTTTCACAGTCAGTAACATTACACGTATTGCATATTTCAAATGGGCTTTAAAGGCATTGAACGACAGCGAATCGCAAGACTGTGACGGAGCGGATAAACGGTTAGTGTTCAGTTTGTTCTGAAACGATATACAGTTACAGTGCAGCTTTTGTGGGAATGCCGTAGTACACGTTATTTATGGGAAAACTGGGGGATTGCTGATAAATTAGCAGTTTAATAACAATTGGAGAGAGAAAAAAAAAAAACACTGAAAATAAATGCAAAGACCTAAAATGATTTGCCAGGTTGAGCCCACATCAAGAGCACTTCCATTTGTTAACCTCGTCACGTCAAACTAAAACCTATGCTTCATTTCTGGAAGTAAAAAAAAAAAAAAAAATTTAAATCGCCCCTTCTTAAGCTGAAAGTTGAGAAAATCTGGATTTCTCAAGCGCACACAAAAAATAAACATTTCATTAAATTCATTCTAGTAATTTTCTGTAACATTTCCAAACAATTAGCATTTTTTTCCTGCATATTTCAATGGAAAAGCATTAAACTCGTGACTTTCCCTTGAAATTCTGTCCAGGACTGAAGCCCCGCCCACCCTCACAAACCCCACCTACTCTCCGTCTCGTCCAATCGCAGACCAGTCCAGGTGGCTGAACCTCCAATGGAGAGCACAACTCTGATTGGGCCAAGGTCAGTGTGGGGGCGTGGTCACTGTCACGTGACAGCCAATCCCTACGTGACTCCTGTTGGGGGTCCGTGTCCGTGGTTAAGCTTCTTTAAGTGCAAAAGTAGCTCCTATGCTAAGCTCTGTCATTATGGTGGTCTGTAAGTGGCGTCGACTGCCGAGCCCCTGATACGCTCCGCTTGACAATTCCAGTTTTAAAGTTTGGCCTGCTGGAAGAAAACCTACACACACACACAGCATGTTAAAACAGTCACATCTAACATTTAATGATCTCTGAAAACAACATGAAGTGTTTCAACCATAAATCCCCTGAAATACCTTCATGTAGTTCTTCAGAACCTTAACGTCCGGCTGCTGAAGCACTTGACACAGTTCCTAAGAAGAAGAAAAAGTTTAAATAAATCAGACGTTTGACCAAAATAAAAGTGCCATCATAATACTGCACTTCCGCAGCTTTCTTTTAGAAGGCTCGATATTTATGGGATGATTATAGTATCAAAATGATTAACACGTGCAAGCACACTTATCAATGAACTTGATACATGTTGCAGAAATGTTTTATCCATGCCTTTCAACTTGCGTGTGCAAAATTCAAAATTGAATGAATGTGAAGCAATTTGTTCAAATAGAGACATTTTTGTGAATACAAATGTTTTCCTTTGTATTAGTGTATCATAATTTGCACATACAACACAGAAGATGTGCATGTGTGGATCAGGTGACACGCTTGCATTCATTGACGTCTTTTCTGAGACGATCTCATTTGATTCATTTGGATTTTGAGACTTTCTTTTCGCGGTTTTTAAGCATTTCACAACCCACACACAAACAACTACAAATGAATAGGCCTGGTGCTAATTATTAATGTGTGCACAACTACCCATCTATTTGACAAATTCACAAATGTGCGTCACTACATTTAAACTAATACAATACAACTTGTGTGTGCAAAATCCAAAATCACATGAATGTGCAGCATTTTGTACAAATAGAGACATAGTTGTTAATACAAAACCTCGATTTTGTATTATTGTAGGCCAGAATTTGTGCATGCAACAAGTAAGATATGCATTTGTGGATCAGGTGACACGCGTGCATTCATTGACTCGTTTCTGAGTCGATCCTATTTGATTCATTTGGATTTTGAGACTTTCATTTCGCGGGTTTCGCCTGGCAAGATCCACACACACTGTCTGAGAAAAGCTGCTACCACTAGATGGCAGTGTTCTGCTAAAACAGACAACGGCAGCATAATCAAGCGTTCTTCCGCATTTAAGACGCTTAATGAGAGTGATATTGATGCACCAAATTTAGTACACAATAATATAGGCCTACCTTATTAATAAAGCATACTTTATAGAGGCAAACATTAGATCAGATTATGAACAACACCCGTAGAAAACCATTATAAAACGCTTAACGTGCAATCGCGCGTTGCATGGTCAGTAAGGTGGATTGGCTACTGAGTTTAAATATCATCCTGCATTGACGTTAGGCCTAAGCTTTTTCTTTATAATATGCTCTATGGGAGGAAAACTATATAGCCTACAGACAAGAGACTACATGAACGCAACGCACGGCGTTTCAAGTTAATAAAATTTTCCTTCCCGAGCCTGTTAAAAAGAAAAAGCTTAACATGAAATCCTGCAGTTGCGTTTAACTTTGCATGTGAATGGGAGAGCAACCGGTCCGAGAGCGCAGTGAAGTAAGTTTTAGTTTTAATATTCGCCACATTTTATAAAGGGACCATCTGCAAATTCCACTCAGTCAAAAAAAAATATATAAACGTCCAGTCATTCATTCAAATGAACATACTTCCAAGGTTATATTATAACCTTGGAAGTCTAGTGGGCAGACTGACTTACCCTCCTGTTACTGTATGTCCAGCCAATATCTCGATTGAACGGTACAATTTTTTAAATTACTGTAAATTGTTTTTCTATTCATGTTCCAAAGGTTGTAGTAGCCTACGTTCCTAGTGATAAGTCAGGTGAAATTTTACATTATTCACCTGTAGTAGGCTAAGTCACCAAAACCCGTTTGGTTAATTACAGTAATTTTTATATCAAGTCAATAGTCTAGTCAATATCAAGACAATAATTTAGTCAATAGCCAATATACCGTATTGAACATGCAACTAATGGTTTTCTATGGGTGTTGTTCATAATCTGATCTAATGTTTGCCTCTATAAAGTATGCTTTATTAATAAGGTAGGCCTATATTATTGTGTACTAAATTTGGTGCATCAATATCACTCTCATTAAGCGTCTTAAATGCGGAAGAACGGTTGATTATGCTGCCGTTGTCTGTTTTAGCAGAACACTGCCATCTAGTGGTAGCAGCTTTTCTCAGACAGTGTGTGTGGATCTTGCCAGGCGAAACCCGCGAAATGAAAGTCTCAAAATCCAAATGAATCAAATAGGATCGACTCAGAAACGAGTCAATGAATGCACGCGTGTCACCTGATCCACAAATGCACATCTTACTTGTTGCATGCACAAATTCTGGCCTACATTAATACAAAATCGAGGTTTTGTATTAACAACTATGTCTCTATTTGTACAAAATGCTGCACATTCATGTGATTTTGGATTTTGCACACACAAGTTGTATTGTATTAGTTTAAATGTAGTGACGCACATTTGTGAATTTGTCAAATAGATGGGTAGTTGTGCACACATTAATAATTAGCACCAGGCCTATTCATTTGTAGTTGTTTGTGTGTGGGTTGTGAAATGCTTAAAAACCGCGAAAAGAAAGTCTCAAAATCCAAATGAATCAAATGAGACCGACTCAGAAAAGACGTCAATGAATGCAAGCGTGTCACCTGATCCACACATGCACATCTTCTGTGTTGTATGTGCAAATTATGATACACTAATACAAAGGAAAACATTTGTATTCACAAAAATGTCTCTATTTGAACAAATTGCTTCACATTCATTCAATTTTGAATTTTGCACACGCAAGTTGAAAGGCATGGATAAAACATTTCTGCAACATGTATCAAGTTCATTGATAAGTGTGCTTGCACGTGTTAATCATTTTGATACTATAATCATCCCATAGATATTTAGGACTAATACCATCAAACACAGGTGAAACTCGAAAAATTCAAATATTGTGCAAAGTTAATTTATTTCAGTAATTTTACTAAAAGGTGAAACTAATATAGACTCATTACATGCAAAGTAAGATATTTCAAGCCTTTGTTATAATTTTGATGATTATGGCTCACAGCTTATGAATACCTTTCACAATATTCTAATTTTGTGTTCCATGTTGCAAAAGCTCACAGGGCCCTACCCTTCCTAAAACCTTGTTTCATCAAATTAAGCGTAAATATGTCTCCCGAGACACTTAAAGCGTGTCATTTCATCACCTGTGTGATCTCAGGCGAGACCTGCAGCGACGGCAGATACTCCTGAAGAAACTGAATACACTCCGGCCCCTGTGCAAACACCAGACATCAAGCATTAAATACTAAGTAACTATAGTTGTTATTACTCAGCGTTGTGTTCTCCCTAAAAAAGACTCACTCTTCTGAGATGAATCATTTGCAGAGTCAGTGTGCACTCCGACAGCGTCTGTAACAGAAGAGCAAATCACCATTTATATTTAATACAAGCGGTGTATAAAATAAACACACCTCGTCTTACTTACCAGAACCGTCTGGGCATCTGAAAGGTCAAAGGTTGGTTTAAGAGGGGCCATGAAGCATGCTGGGACGATATGCTTGTAAATGAAATCTGGAAATCCCACCAAACCGTCTTTTCCACCTGAGAAAGAGAACACGTTTAAAAGCATTACACTATTATAGTCATGTTAATATTTAGAATTAGCTTTTATTTTTACATTTACAGTTTTCATTTTAGTTTATTTCTTTATAATTATTTAAGTCTCATTTATTTTAATTACAGTTTTAAATTAGATTATTAAACTAAAATCTAAAACTTAAATTAAAATAAACTAAACAAATAATCATTTAAAAAATATTTTACACTAATTAGTAATTTTACTGCTTCAACTTTTTCAGTTGGTTTCAAATTTTTTTGTTTATTCGTTTAATATTTATATTTTATTTCATTTTCATGTCATTTAACAAAAACATTTGTAATCGTTTTAGTTAATAAACCTGGTTAAAAGTCAAGATGCAGCCTGAACCTGTTTATTTTAGTTTTTTTATTAATATTTCAAATCATCTTTAATGTATATATCTTTAGTTTTCATGTTAATTTATAATTTTATAATTTGAAAATATTTATTTTATTTTAGCTTTATTTCAATAAACAAATGTTTATCACAGTTGTAGTTAACGATAATAACCCTGGCCTAAAGTCACTGTTCAGTTGAATCTGCTGTGCTTATTTCCAGATAATTTACTCGCGTCATCCAAGATGTTCATGTGTTTCTTTCTTCAGTGGGAAAGAAATTAAGGTTTTTGAGGAACACACTCCAGGGTTTCTCCATATAGTGTCTTTAATGGTCCAACGGGTCGAAGGTCCAGATGTGAGTTTCAGTGCAGCTTCAAAGTCTCGACACGATCCAGCCGACGAGTCTTATCTAGCATTCATTTTCTAAAAAAAAAAAAATATTTATAAACTTTACCACAAATGCCCGTCTGAGATGCGCCACGCGTGACATAGTCGGAAGTACCGACCCAGTGCTTACAAGTTTGGAGTAGGAGGACCGTTCAAAGTTATTGTATGTTGAATGACACATTTATATGTATCTGTGTCAGTTTATTTGTTTAAAATGGTCCTTACGTGTGCATATCCTGGATGTTTAACGATGTCACGCGTGACCTTTCCAACGTGATGCCGTAATGCATCAGAGAGATGGTACAAGACGGGCATTTATGGTTAAAAAGTATATAATCATTTATTTTGTTAATAAAATGGCCGCTGGATGAGACCAAATTTAGATGACTCTTATTCCTCGGCTGGATCGTGTCGAGACTTTGAAGCTGCACTGAAACTCACATCTGGACCTTCGACCCGTTGGACCCCATTGAAGACACTATATGGAGAAACCCTGGAGTGTGTTCCTCAAAAACCTTCATTTCTTTTCAACTGAAAAAAAAAAAAAAGACATGAACATCTTGGATGACTTGTGTGTGAGTAAATTATCAGGACATTTTGATTTGAAAGTGAACTTCTCCTTTAAAGCCTCAGTGTTTTCCGTACCCCAGAGTTCCACCAGTCTGGACAGAATAATGAAGCATGTCTTCTGGGCGACAGGGTCTGGGAAGTCCACGGCTCCCTGGATGATGGTGAACAGCACACGCTCGATATTCTCAGCTCCTGCCGAACACAAAGTGTTTCAGTCGGTTCATGTTTTCAGGCACACAGGTTCGTTTGGTGTGTTTTCTGAACAGGAGTGTGTTTCCCGTACGACGCCGTAACTCACTTACTGCTTCACTACTATAGTACGATACATCGTTAAAGAAATCATTTAGCTAGTTTTCCGAAACCGTAGTCACAAATCGCTAGTTCAACCACGTCGGTAATGATGTCACGCAGGTGATGGAGTAATAACTACTTTTAATTAATCTGTTTTGAGATCGAATTAATGCTAGATGTCTTGCTATATATTACAGACACAGCATCTAAAGACTCTCATATTTTATTTGCTTTATTTCCAGATTCAATCATAAGCTGTGTCCCAAATGACGCACTATGTACTCAACCGTGTACTTTAAACGTTTATTTTGCCTTTCAAAATCGGAGTCTGATGCCAAAAGCACTTTTCCTCTTTGGTCCCCCTACAGGTCGGAAGCGGAATCGTCCATTACCGCTGTCGTAAATCATTTAGCCTACCGCAGCCTAGCATCGCACCGGTTTACTGGCTATTTGTTTATCCAGCTTTCAATACAAAAGCTTCCTGGCCGCTAGGTATCTTCCATTTATATGTACTTCAGGGTTCCTACAGGTTTCTTCAAGTTAAATTCAAGTCTTTTTAAGACCATTTATATAAAAAATTAATACCTATTTCACGTCCCTAACAGCAAAGAAAAACAAAATCCTTCAAATTGTGTTCATTTATTTTTTGCAAATGCGGAATGGGTAAAAGCAAATTTTGCAAATTTTTGCAAATTTTTATTTAGTTTTAGTCTCGGTCTTTTGACTAAAAATGACAAACTAATTTTAGTCATATTTTAGTCATCTGAATTGTTTTTGTTTTAGTCTAGTTTTAGTTGACGAAATACAATAAGATTTTAGTTTTTTTTTTTTGATTTTCGAAATCTACTGTAAACTAAATCTACAGTAGATTTAGTCGACTAAAATATAATGGGTTTAGGTCAATTGTAATGTGTTAATTTAGAATTTCTCTAAAATTTCCAAAACCCATAGAAAACATATATTAACCTATTAATATGAATGATTTTTAAGTTTCAACAACCAATACAGATTTAACTACTGTGACTTAAAAAAATATCTTAAAATTATATAAAACCACTTTTCCTAAAGTAAAACGCAGTCTTCTTTTCAATGAATGATATATGCATTCTTTATAACAACTTGCATACATAATTCTTTATTCTTTCAAGCAGACAATTATTTGTATGCATTAAATATAATTAATCCTTATTAAAGCTATTAACAAACAGTAAATGCTTTTCTCTTTTTCTTTCGTTGCTTGATCAAAATTAATGACACAGACCGCATTATGTTTATTGCCACTGTCACTTTAAGACATCGGCTCATGTCCAATGACATGCGGATACGATTGCACTGATGCACACCCGATACAACTGTTATAACCGACATAGTTTACATGAATACTCTCCAAACCGGACATTTAGACATAATGTTGTGTGTATTTGTCCATTCAGACAGGAAAGAGAGCTCGTGCAGGACCCGCGCGCTGTAATGGTGTACACGAGCACGGCTCCACGCTTCGGGTTGGTTTACATTTTTAACATTTTATGAGACCGCGGGGTAGATCAACACGTTACAGTACAAATGTGTGCATCTACCACACACGCAGGACATCAGTTCTGACTGGATCGCTTCCCAGATCGACACCAACATTTTCATCTAGTTTTTATTCGTTGACGAAAATGTAAATAGATTTTCATCATAGTTTTTGTCATTCAAAACTAGGTTTTATTTAGGTAGCGTCTCGTTTTCGTCAATGAAAAATGTCGTTGAAGAAAAGTTATTATTTTAGTCAATGAAATGAACACTGACATACAACACAATTTTTAAGACCCAGACATCAAAATTCAAGACTTAAGGTATTATTTCCAGAGCCTTGCTCCACCTATCGGCTATTGTAACGCTTGCCGTAAAGCAAGTCAAATTTGTAGTTTCTTACGTCTCATTCGAACTACAGATCCGCCACCCGATCTGGCAAACTTGCATAGTGCGGTTATAGCCGATAGAGGGCGGCAAAGCGAATGAAGTGCCGTTCACCCTGTTACGAGATGATGAACCACTGAAACGATTTTGGAAACATTATTTTAAGGTACAAAAGAATCTTTGGTGTTGCTTTAAAGCTGCGACAGTCGAGTGCATGACGTGACCAACGTTCCACACTTCGTTTTTTCGGTTAAATAAGTGCATCATCCGGGTATTTAAAGTGCACTCTTTCTTTTTAGGATGTTCCGTGTGAACGCATGCACTACTCGCAATATTTATACTACAGAATGGCGTAGAATAGTGCACAAGTACGCGATTTGGGACGCACCTAAAGGCTCGTTCTTACACTAGAGCACTACAAACACTCTTCAAAAACGGTGCTTTAAATCTATTGACAAACTAAAAGACGTGAATGACATTTGTATGTATTCTAAATAAAAGATACAGAATGTTAACTTGCTTATTTTGCTCAAGATTAGGATTTATTAAGTCCACATGTTATAAAAACAAGAAACTCTGCTTCTAACCACAGGTCTAGTCGTTCCAAACACACAACTCTGCGATGCGGTTTGCGAATGTTCGTTGGAACGATGGTTTCGGGAAACACACCCCAGGACAGCAGTGGCGTCTCACCCTGACTGGCCATGACCTCGTTCATGCCACTGCTAGCGATGGTCTGAATGAAGCTGAAGTAGCTTCTTCTCAACATCTGCTTCTCCAGCGCAGCCGTCTGATCGTTCTCCTCCGCTGGACGAGACAACACCTCGAATATGGCCATCACCAGAGGCATGAAGATCTCCTGGAGGAAAGGAGACACCTGGTTCTGGGAGGAAAACAGAGTTCATTACAGTTATGTTATTAAGGTTACTGAGGGTCCTAAAATCAGTTCACTTCAGTATGCATTCAGATACACATGTAGACATTACAAAATATTAGTAAAGTTTTAGCATTTTTAGTTGGACTTGAGCATTTCTAGGTTGTTCTATGTGTACTGAAGCATTCCATTCATTCCTATGGGGGTCAAATATTTTTTCAAAGGATTTGTTACTTTTTTAAAATTGCAACCACAAAACTCCTCGAACCCATTCAATTATTTATTTTGTGTGTATTCGTGGTTCAAGTGTAACCCCTCTGATTTTTTTTAACTGTTTTTATTGAACTTTTCTTATAAACAGTGAGTAATAAAAAAACAAACAAATAAAAACAAACTTAAAATAAATACACAAATCCTTGACAGCGCTTCAGAGAATACACCACATACCAGTACATTATCTGCATTGTTCAAACATTAACATATATTAAGTGACCCCACTAATGAACACAATCTTTCACATTTTAGAGTTTCGGGTCAAAATGACCCGCAAGAGAAGGTTTATGTGGATTATTCGTGCAGCCCCACCTTAAACTTGGCTGTGATCTGACTGATGAGAGGAATGAACTCCTGCAGGTCTCGAGGCTCGCAGTCCTTCAGCATGTGCTGCGACGCCGCAGGGATGAAGGGCAGCACCTCTTCCTCCAGGCAGATGATCATGCGGTGGATGAAGGAGCGGACGGCGCTGCGTAACGGGCCTCGCTGGACGGGACAGCTCAGCGCCGGCAGGACCGTCTGCAGGCAGTCCAGATAAACCTCTGAGCAGCCGCACTGCTTCACCGTCTGCTTATTACTGAACGCCTTACTGGTGCGACTGAGGAAGAGGAGCAAATCACTGGAAATACTGGACAAACAAGTAAAGGTCCTTGGACACTGAGTCCTAACCCTAACCCTAACTGCCGATAAATCTAAATCTTTATATAATTTTTGAGAGCCTGATTACAAAAACAAAAGTCATGTCCCAAGCACACAATCATAATGACGTTCTCATGATAATTTTATGTAGCCGATATCACATATTTGAGTTGCACTTAACTGCATTTTCCTTTTGGATTCCAATCATATTTCAAGAAAACATTTAAATGCCATTTTGGTGATCAAAGATGAGTTTTAAAGAATAACATTTTATAGACTACATGCAGACTTTAATGCACTGTGATTAATAAACCGGGGAATTATGGTGATACCTATTAGCTCACCTAAAGTACCCATACCTAAAGTATTCACCTGTGGTGTCTTGCCTTAAACCACTTTAAAAGTTTGATTTATTTTTGCAAATCAGGTCAGCGGTGTGTGTGTGCGCGTTTACCTGGCAAACCCCACCGCGTGACTCAGACAGTCCGCCAGCGCCACCTGTCTCTCTTCATCGCCCTCCTGTGGCAGTTTCGCGAGTAGCATCCGAAACGCCTCCATTAGCGGCGTGAGAAGGCTTCGCATCAGAGCCTGTTTGCGTTCGGCCGGACTCTCTCCGTTCACGATCAACACGCCGGCCGTCTCAAACATGAACAGCTGGTCATCGTTGCTGAGCAGCGCTGGAAACCCATTCTCCTGGAGAGACAGAGAGAGACGACACATAAACTAGACGTTTACGGCATGTTTAAATGCAGCTGAATGATTTTTATAAGCCGTTTTACCGGGGGAGCGAGTTCTAACAGGTCCTGTATTCTGCTGAGTATGTCCTCAATAAACGCGTTCATGTGTTTACTGCACAAATAAACAAGAGAGAGTATTATTAGATGATGCAACCTCTAAATCAACATGCACCAATGCTACACTTTTCTATATGTCATAATCATTGGCTAACAAACAGGTATTCATTGCTTCAGTGAGCTCATTATTTCACCCTTAAATTATTACATTGTTTAAATTTATATATTTTTTGCTAACTGTGATTTGCGTATGTACATTTCTGAAATGCATAACTTGGATAACAGATCACTCTAAATTACTCATGCACTTTCTGTAAAGCTGCTTTGAAATTAAGTGTATCGTGAAAAGCGCTATACATATAAATGTGAATTGAATATTAACATCAAATGTTATAAATTATAATACAAATGATCAAATGTATAAATTTAATGTACTGTAAAATTATGTCAAAGGTAACATTTACTAGTGATGCACCTACACGGACATTTGATTTATTCTTTCCATTTGTCTGCGTCTTATCGTGCTTGAATGGTTTAAAAGCACTTGAATGAATGAGAGCGTGATCATATAGTGTAACAGATGCTGTGTTTGCATGGGTGACTCACTGCAGGGTTTTGATGAACCGTGAGAACAGGTAAGCCACTCGACTGCGCACCTTTGGACTGCTGTGCCTCAGACCACGCTGGTCTAAAAACGCCATCTGAACACAAAACAAAACAAACAAAAAAATCTCTCAAAACTCAGGTCGTACTAAATCTGCACCACCCTCACATGTGTTTAAATAATGGGTGACACAAATTCAGATTATTTTATTAAGTGCCATGTCAGTATTTAAAGCTATTTTCATGGCAAAAATTAAATTACAAAAATACAAATATCATATAAATACAAAAAAAAAACAGCAAGTCATATTACACAAGATTTTTAAATTAACATATGATTAAAAAAAAAAACCAAACCGTTTCAGGCAAAATCTTATTAAATATGTCCTTAAGTGAAGTAACTTAATAAAAAAGAGCATTCTGCTTGTATTAAGTCCAGGACAATCCAATAAAATACATTTGACAGATAAATCTTACAAAACAGGGTGACACATAAAATCAGCCTTGTGGAAAGGAGTGTAAGTGAATAACAGGCTTGAAACACTCACCAAGACACTGGGAATGTGCTGCGGCTCAACCAGAAAGAATTTATCATAACGAACGACGGTCTCGAAAAACTCCAGAGTAACAGAGGAATGCTGATACCCGCTCACGCCACAGGAGATGAGCTACACACACACACACACACACACACACATCAGAGAACGGTCATCATGATGTAGACCTTACTTTGTGCCCGATTTATTCACTCGTTCTTTCATTGAGAATGTTTACATGCACATCAATGTGGTAAAATAGAATTATTATTACTATATCTACAATGTCTTGTATACTTTATTTCACTGTGAAATGTTATAGTAATAATTAATCTGAAATAAAATAAATTTTAGTTGAAAAACTTAATGAAAATTAGAAATAAAAATAAATTAGCAATATTTAAAAAAACAAAACTATTGAAATTATGAAAGCACATAACGAAATTATTTAAAGGTACAGTGTGTAATTTTTAGCGGCATCTAGTGGTGAGGTTACGAATTGCAACCAACAGAAGTTACGGTGGCCGACAGGAAGTGATGTCGTCATCTGAGACGACAGAGAATAGCCAGTTAAACAATGAGGTTTCTTTACAAAGATAATTTAAGAAACTAGGTTTGCTTATTTATTCAGTAAAACGATGTTATTGTGAATATTATTGTTACTTGTTCATATTTGTGTCAGTGTTTTATTAACTGACTTTAGCAGCTTCTTATCGTGAAGAACAACACAGTGATGTAACACGCTCTGTAGTAGTTTGTCCATTTATGGCCACCGTAGAAACACAGTGGTGCAAAATTGCTATTTTAATGCAAGGGGTTTATGTAGATAGAAACGGCTCGTTCTAAGGTAATAAAAACATAACGGTTCATTATGTAAGGTCTTTATACACCACTGAAACATAGTTATGTATATTATATTGCATTTCTGTCAACAGATTCTCCTTAATATTACACAATGCACCTTTAAAATTAAACAAATGATTAAAACTAAAATTATAAAAATAAAAGCTAATTCAAAATATGAATACAACTATTATTAAACTCAAATAAAAACTTTAACACTGCTACAAGTAAGCACAGCAAACCTGGAGCATCAAAACAAAAAAAAGAGATATCAGTAAACGCGACTTTCTCCTGTCAGATAACCAGACATCCACGTTCTGTCGGCTACGGTGCGCATGTAAACGTGCTAATTTTCTATTCGCTCAGAACACTCGAGAGAAAAGCGAGGCATGCTGTCTCACCGTCCTCATCATGGCCTGCAGCGTGCTGGTTTTAGCAGTGTCTCCGGAGAAATGCGCTCCATGAGACGCGGGAAGAGCTTCCCCCAGCATGTACAGCAGCCTGATGGCCACCTCCACCTCCATGAACTGCACCGTCTGCCAGTTCCTACACACACACACAAATCAATGAACACAAGTCAGGTGATGTTTTTAGATGGGCTTTTAAAGGGCACCTATTCTGCTTATTTCATCTTTCTTTAGTGTGTAATAATGTTGCTGTTTGAGCATGAAAAAGAGAGTTATTCTCTATATCAGTGTTTCTGAACTCCTGAAACACCTCCATTGTATCTTGAGTTTCTTCCGGGAACGAACACGTCACAATATTCCTCATTATAATAATTAATGCGCAGAATAAAGGGGCGGGGCCTGGTTGAGTTAGTTAGTAGTGTGTTAAACTGGCGGTTATGGTAACGGGCGGGACATTTCCCAAACACACTCGAAGCGCTCGACCAATCACAACACAGTGCTCCAGCCGACCAATCAGAGCACAGTGTGCTTTTCAGGAGGAGGGGCTTCATAGAGACAGGAAGTGAACAGAGCGTTACTGACAGACTGGGAAGAGAGGAGCCGCAACAATGGAGAATATGAGGAGAATAATCAACATTCAAGCAGGAAAACCTGTTCTAGTAGAGCCTGAAACAACAAGACTTTGAAAAAGGACATAATAGATCCTCTTTAAATTTAGGATTTATTAAAGGTCATATGAGTGCAAGTCTGTGATGTCATAACAATGAAGACTTCAGAACAACCCGTTTTGCAGGTTCTTAAGAGTCAAGAGGAAGCTTGAAAAGGAACAAAAGAACAAGGAAAACAGTTTTCTCTGATATTTCTATATCAGTGTGTAGTGCAGGTTCATGTCTTACTGCATGGTGGCGTTGAAGACTCTGTGCACAGACTCCAGCAGAAGCTCAGGAGAGACTTGAGCCAGTCGATCCAGCAACATCTTCAACTGTTTCCTGTATTCGACAAACATGGCCTCATCCTCGCCCTGAGAGAAGCAAACCTATATTTATATACAGACACCAATTTATATAATTGGGCTGCAAGATGTTTCTAAATAAACCCGAAATGGCAATATGGCTCAGTAGGACTGTCAAAATGGCTGAAAAGCTAAATTCGAATTTCTTTCTTAAATATTGGCAAAATTCAAATTATATTCAAATTCTAAAGGCAATATGTGTGTTACGGTGAAAAAAGTACTGCATTGTATCCTATGCCCACAATAGGGCGCAAGCGGGCACAAATTTAAACCAAATCAAGCATCACATCTTCTATTGAAATGACATTCACTTTTTAGAGTGCATTAACTTTTGAAACAATTGTTCTTAAATAAAATATAATTTCCTTAATGTGCATGCAAGGAAAATTAGGTTACAATAGTGCATAAAACTGTAAGTGCATCAGTAACCTGAGAAAGCGGGGTATAAAAACTGGATAAGCTAACAAAAACAAACCGCTTCAGTTACATCATCATGTCTTGCGCGCCTCTCGACACCAAGATTTGAATGCACGGTTTTTGCATTCAAATGTGCATGTTTTTTGTTTTTTTTATTCAACGAATATTCGAAATTCAAATTTTTATTTGACAGCCCTATGGCTTAGTGTGATTATCAAATCGCAAAGGCTGGAATTGAATTAAATACATAATCTGGGAACGCAACACTCGCCACTGTAAACACGGTGTTGTCGCCACAAACACTACATGCATATTTCCAAAGCACACTAAGAACAGATCAGACTTTTCCCACACTGACCTCATTCTCGAAGTTATACTCGTCATCGTACTTGAGTTTGTTCATCACAGCCAGCATGATCCTCTGTTAGCAAGACAACAACAATCATAAACGACAGCACTAATACACACTAATGACGCTGTTATATGAGCCTGTGATGCTTCCGTACCTCCACGTTGCTCTTCTGCTGCTCATTGAGAGCTGGGAGCTGAAAAACACAAACACACAAAGTTAAACATGAGGTTCATGTGTAGATAGGGCTGGGCAAAAAAAATTAAATTCTCAATGAATCATTCCCATATCTATCACCCAGAAGCCAGTATTAGTTCCACTGTTCATAGGCTTGCATGTTACAGCTAATGCTGTGAGATTTCATGTTTGTTTAATCTTAAACACAAGATAACCTGATCCGGTTTGATCTTCTGTCCAATTTTCAGCATAAATTTTTCATCTCGCATAAAAATCCTGTCTATTCATTGCAAGCATTTGAAATATAGAGTTGGGTTCTGTTTTAATGTACACAAGTGAACCTAAAATATAAAGTTTAATATACAGGTTTGTGGCTCTTAATGTATTTTTATTAATAAACCATTTGTAAACTTATCTTCACTGTTCTTTTTTATAAATAAAGGATTTGTATTAAATCTATATTCATCGAGTCGAATCATCTGAATCGATACCCAGCCCTAGTGTAGATCATCTTATAATATTGTGTTATGATTATGTGTGTGTACCTGTTTGAGCACATGCAGGTAGTCGTAACAGAAGCCCACGATGTTGGCTGATATATCGTCGTCTTCATGAATTAGCAGCTGTAGCATCAGGGGAACCTTTGACTCCACGGCATGCAGTGTTCCCGCAGAAACCTTCAAATCCGTCTTACTGAGTTTAGTCCAGCTTAGCACCAGAGACTGACCCATCCCGTTCACCAACCGAGAAAACTTGGCCAGAAAATCCACATCCTCCTCCTGATACACACAGATATGACAAAACAAGGATGATGAATCAACTCTTGAATCAGTCTGAATCATATGCAACCTTATATATACTAAATATATAACAATTAGTGCGATTGTCTAACCATGCAGATTGCAATTTATTTATAAATATATGCGCTATCGGTTTCAAAGTTAAGCGTGGCACTAAAATAAAATCTTGATGAAAATTAAGAAATTCAAACAAAAAAATTCAGTATCAATATAAAATTATTTTATTGTACACAAAATAAGAAACATTGTAATAATGGTAACACTTCACATTAAGTTCCCAGTTAATTAATGCATTAACTAGCATTAAGCAGTACAACATGTAATCATATTTCTTAATGTAAGTTAATAAAAATACAGCAGTTCATAATTCAGATCCATTAAATATTAACAGTTGCAACTAATTTATTTCTATATATTTGTACATGCTAAAAATAACATCAACTAAGATTGATATGCTTCAGAAGTATTTTTCATTGCTTATTGTAAAGTGTTACCATAATAATATTATTGTAATGTAGAATAAAAAATGTATTTAATACAAATTATTGTATTACAGAAAAACAAAATGTATGTTTTTGCCAATATCGTTCAGCCCAACCGAGAAACAGTTTCCAGTTTACTCTCTGAAAGCAACATTACAACCGAAGATATGAGATGTTTTCGAGACTTAAATCAGTTGCTCATGACGTGGTTGTATTGATGATGTATTTGCACACCTGCTCGACATTGAAGAACCCTGCGGACTGCAGCACCTGACACAGAGACTCCACCAGTTTGGTTTTGTCGACAGGATCCATGCCCTTATTGATGATCTCAAACAGACAATCACACGCCTCCTCCCGCAGCTCCTCCATGGACATGTGGCTGAGCAACAGATTCACAAACCTACACACACACACACTCATATAAACAGACAAGTAGCTGCATTTTCATCAAAAAGAAGGTCATTAGAGCTACATATGTATTAGTGGTCAACGGATGTATCAGCCTTTATGTTCGTTTTTAAAGCCCCCCTGTGTGAAAATCAAGCTTTTAAATGTTGTTTATGTGTCTATGTGGTGTGTTTAATACGCTTTAAGACACACCGTGTGTAAGTTCATAAGTCGACAGCATTGCTGAGTATTTCCTGCTTAAAACTGCAGTGAACCAAAGACAGTCTCAAACACACGGTTTGAAATCGCTGGTGTTTCTGACGTCACAAACGAGCTTGGAACCAATCAGATCAACGTGTGATCGTCAACCAGTGGATCTCTGAGCTGAGTGAGTGAGTGGAGGCGGGGCTCATTTGCATATTCATAGAACCGCGTATACTAAATGAGGCAAGGGTTACATTCAAGATATTTTAAGGCATGAAGAACGTTTTTTAAGGAAAAAACTTTAAAATGTCATTTTGGTGATCAAAGATGATAAAATGATTGACTACAGGGGGACTTTAAATATCACCATCGGCCAGGTTATTCTGTTTGGCCAATGTGTCTAAAGTGGGACTTTTATTTTGACAGCGCGGATGCCAGAATACTGATTGGTCAGTCACAACATTCTAAGGTGCATTATTCTACGATAACCGTCGTCAATAGCAACCCTCAATATAACATACCGCCCAGTCTGCACTTCTTTCATGTCTCTTTACTTTACACATCGGCCACTATACTATAAAACATCTGCCTTTTCATCAAAATCTCGTCAAAAAATCAATATGGGTCAATCTGTATGAGGTTCATCAGAGCTGCTCTGACCTGTCGTTGGCGATGAGGTTGAGGTCGATCCAGGACACGTATGCGCCCACCACCTCCAGACACTGGCAGGTCAGCTCGCTGTGTGTGTGCTGGTACGTCTGAAGGATCTGGAACCAGGACTCCACCAGCGCCGGGATGCACTGCTCGCGCATGCCGTCTTTAATTAGAGTATTTCTGCGAGTCTCCTAGGATAGAGTGAGAGAGATGTTTTAATCACAAAATGAATGTGAGAATGAGTGGTTCATTTACCCCACACACACACACGATGCTCGCTGTGTTTTAAGCCTCTTCTGCCTCACTATATGGACATGAATGCATGAACTTCATCTCCAGAGCCGCTCTGACAGTCACTTCATTAGCATTTTACCGTTTCATTTGAGGAAAACTAGCATTCGTCATAAAACACACAGAAACTCAAAGGTCTTTACGGCAACCCGTCAAAATAAAAGTCTGGTTTAACTTGACAGAAATATATACACTGTTGTACAGTAGACTTTAGACACATCTCAATGTAATAATTATACTAAACACTAATAATGATAATAATAATAAATTATTATCAGAACTTTCATTTAAGGAATAATAAAAAAATATATGCTTCATTTTAACAGTAAAGCTCATTGTGCAGCATGTTGTTTGACAATATAACATATTTCATATGATTAAAAGATTAAATTAATGTTTTATGTCTTAATTTTATTACCAGAAAATACACAACATATGTGAGAAAACATTTCATAACAATTAAAATGAAAAACAAAACATTAAAATTGTTGTTTTTATGAATTTAACAAATTAGACATGCTTTTTGATTATTTAAATAGAGTTAAACCCTTAAAATGGGTTTAAACCCAGAAAACACAGAATTTGGTAAAAAAAAAAAAAAAAAATCAGTTCTTAGGGCCCTAAACATGTAATTTTTGTTAAACTTTTAATAAATTGTTGTTAAATTGTTTAAGTTTCATGATCAATTTTTTTTTAATTTAATAATGGAGTCCCCCCCCCCCCCCCCAAAAAAAATCCAGTAACTTTTAAATGGAAAAATACGGAATTTGGGAAAAAATAAAACTGATTTCATAAGGCCCTAAGAATGCAAAGATGTTTGGGCCTGTTTTACCTCCGGGCTGTGCAGGATGTCCCGATCGACCACCTCAGCATCGATGGCCATCAGCATCCGCAGGTAAATGTCCACACCGTTCGGATTCAGTCCCACCAGAGCGAGGATGTCAAAGAAGAACTTGGGCCAGAAAGTCAGATACTCCATAACAAACGTCAGGGCCAAAACCTGCGCCGCCTTGTTCCTGATGAAGGGCTTCTCTGGATGCAAGTTCATCAACTGAAAAGCACCAACACGCAGAGATGTAATCATATTTCAATGATTACGCATTCATACACACATGAATATCAATCAAAAGGCCAACAGCACTAACCTGAGCCTGCAACCACTTCATCAGGGTCTCTCGGATCAGCTGCTGTTGAGCCGAGGAGAGCGACCCGTGTCTGCAAAACACACAGCGTTTAACGCCATACGTTGATATTTTGTGTTCTTTTTAATGATAGAACCCATGTGCAGGAGAATAGATCATAAACTGAAATAAGTTGAAGCACTAAAATTATTACCTGAAAAAAATAAAAAAAATAAAAAAATAATAATAATAATAAATATATATATATATATATAATAAAAATGACAAAAGCACAATGAAATTACTAAAATACTAAACCATTAAAATTAACATGACAACAAAAATATAAATGTAAGCTAATTCAAAATATTAATAAAAATAGAATAGCACTGACCAGAACCAAAAGGACCAGGTCTAATTGTCTGTTTAGTGCTAAATTTGTTTAGTAAGTGACCGACACAATCTCCCTCCAAATATGCATCATTCTTAAACAATAGCAAACCAATATTTAAGCGTTATGGGTCTAAAGTCGGCATAAATTAAAATGTATTAATCTATTCCCTGAATGCATGTTATAATCAACATGGATCTTGATTTGTTGTATACTGTGCAGTTGTGCTGTTGATGACGTCAACTTTAGTTTTTACATTCTTATATTATTGTGCTGCTGTAATGTGTGAATTTAATAAAGACTATGTAATCTAATATAGATCTTATTGTTAAAACGATTTATCCATACATTTTTTAAATGTTTGACCTGAGAATGTTTAATCAAAATGTCATTTTCTTCCAGCGAAAACGACAGACTGATGACGTATGCTGGATCGTCCAATCATTAAGTCTGCTTAAACTCCGCCCCTGCTAGCTCAAGCTCATCAGCATACTCGAGTGCCACGCCCACATCTCAACATCCAATCAACAACCGATACATAGAAGCAAAACCCCACCCTACATTTTTTCTCTCAATACAGAACATCTGTCGCTACTTCTGTTTCAGTGTGACTTTAATGTACCACCACACTATGAATACAAATTCAAAAATTTCTAACACAAATATTAATGCAAATACATGCAAAAGATTCAGTGATACCTGAATTTGATCTGGTGCTCCAAGACTTGAAAGCAGAAGAACTTCACATGATCGTCACTGACAAAAGAACACAATAAGAAAAATATCAGTACGTGGCATTATGGCATTGATACTATATATTACAGCAGGCTTTGCTGCACCTGCTCACCTGTAAACCCCTTTAACCAGGGCTTCAGCACACACCTCCCATCCATCCCGAGACTCTTTCAACTGCTCAAAATATGCCAGCGCCTGAAAGCACACAGAAAACATGGGTTTTTTTCTTACTCAATGATCAGGGTTCCTGCACACTTTTTAAAGTCAAATTTAAGGCTTTTTTAAGACCTTTTTAAGACCTGAAGTAATCAAAATTAATACCGTACATTAGGGGTGTGCAATATTGACAAAAATATATCTCGATATTTTAAACGTTTTGTTGATAATAATTAGATGATATTTTACTGATTGTGTTTTTGTGCTGGTGCATTGGCTGGTTTAGGCCTGTTGTTGACAGCAGACTCACGAAGATATTCATATTTTACATATTCTATGCAGTGGTCAGTTCACAGCAGTGACAGAAATGATTAATTAATGTGCAATATTTGCCACCTTAAATTGATTTCCAGGGGCATTTTCACCTATATGTGGACATTTTTTCTAAACTTATTTAGAGTTATGCATCACCTTTTATGTCAAATAGCCTACTAACATTCAAATTATTCAAATTAAATTGTACAGTAATTATACTTATTTATACAATAATACTTAATTACACACTAATTATACAGTACCACCGTTACCAGTCAAATTAAATCATTCAATCAAAATCCATCTTTGCAGTGCAGAGGTCACATAGAAGTAGCATAAATATTTACACTCCATTTACAATTGCATAAATAAAGATATGAGAGTTTTTTTTTTAAGTCAATATTTATTATTTAAATATAAAATGATTTCTAATTTTAACGTTTTAATTAAAGGGTACTTTAAACATGAAACTAAAACCGCCAGTATGCGGCGGCAAGTCACTGTCCTAATACCGTAAGCGAGTTGAGCATACGGTCTATGGAGTTGAGGGATTCATTCATTCAACCGATTTGTTCAAACGGCTGATTCATTCGGGAAAGAAACTCACTGCACTCATTTGCCAATTCCAATTCGGGATTGTTCATTGAATCGATAAAATGACTCGTTCAAAACGCGGATTTCAGTCGAGAAATCATCGCTGTCTGTTGCATTGAGACTCTGCTACGGTTTCATTTTGAAATTCTAGTCGGCGAAATAAAGGGAAAACAAACAATATTGACAATATGGTGTCTAAAAAGTAACTTATGTTAATTTATTTTTAATGTAACTATTGTATAACATAAATATATCACACTTGTGCACGGGAAAACGGCACTCTTACTGATGTGATATTCTAATATAAGAACAGAATATGATATAAATATAAGACAAAAACTAATTTGGGGACATAGGCCTACAACTGCACTGACACATCACGCAGTGAAAGCACGAGAGACAAATGCGATGTCAGCTCACAGTGCCTCATACATCGTTAAAACAATGATTACAATATCATTATAGACAATACACATCGCACAGCCCTAAGGACATAAAGAATGAACTTACGACTGAACTGACATAGCCAACTTTCTTCTTCTCTCCTCTCTCGCGTGCAGGAGACAGACGTTATTCTGCCGCGAATGTGATGCGAATTGTCACGTGAACAAGCAAATCCACAAAGATAGAATAATAAAAAATTATACTTCGCTAATTAGATAGTTTTAATTTGGAAAACATTTAGATATGTCGAAGTGTCATCTAAAATTTAAGACCTTTCATAAGTAAAAATAAGACTTTTTAAGACTTTTTATGGCCTTATATTTTAAAAATCTAATTTAAGACTTTAAGGATCCGCGGGAACCCTGAATGATGCACTGCACTCATTTGCCAATTCCAAAGTTGGATATGCAATATATTTAAACAGACACACACCAAATAGTCTGTGTAAATTAATGAATTTAAGAGCACCTATTATGCGCACCTTTTTGTCTTTTTATTAATTTAATTAATAAGCTAATTATATAAAACTATTATCAGTGCACTACAAATAAACTGGTTCTATGCCTTTATTAATAAAACTTATTTAAAAAATACAATGCCTTCTGCATTTTTGTTTTGCTTTTCCCTCCATTGTACCGAAATCGTACCGAACCGTGATGTCTGAACCGAGGGATGAACCGAACCGTGATTTCTGTGTACCGTTCCACCCCTAATTAATCGCACGATAAAAAAAATGAGCTCGATAATTTTTCCGGCCACAATAATTTCCTTTTGCATGCTTGTTTGTTTTCCTCGTGTCCCTCCCTCTCTCTCTCTCTACCAAAGAGACTGGATGATGGTTCCGTAGGAGGAGTGAACTAGAGCTTAGATTCTCTGCTATTTCCCGACCGACACTATCCTCGGGCCGGGCCCTTGATCTACAGACGTGCACTCCCAACGCAATAGAGTGCGGCGCGGGACTAGATTTGATGGCCGAGTGCGGGCGCGGGCGGTAATGAACTCACTCTGTGTGTCCGGGAGAATAAAACGATTCGCGGGACTCCTGCAAACTAGAAATATCTATGAATAAAACACATAAAAACGAATACATTTTTATTCATCTGTTGCAGAAAAGCAACAGGAACAACGAAAACAAAATAGAAACGATTTACAGGCCAGAGTTTCTATTCATAACATGTCTGCAGCGTTGAGCGATGTAGCCAATCACAGACGTATGTGTTGATTTCTTGAACGCAATGGCCAATCAGAAGCATTTAAGATAGACTCCCCTCACCGCTCTAAACTGACTTTTTGTTCAGTGCTGAATTCTGTATTCATTGTGTAGTCAGCTTCATTGATAATAACAGAGATGTGTGAGATCGCGATGAACTGTCAGCTTTTTAGGAATTATTAAGGAAGCGCACATTTAGTCATGCCAGACCTTGCACGCAGTAGCCTGCTTGCTTTTATGTTAAATTAACAGTGGTTTGTGTGCTAATGCTTTAATAACAAATAATTTATCATAGGGTAGGGTCAGGTTTTGTTTACATTCATTTTATTTATTGTTTTTGGTATTTAAGTGCATTTTTTGTTAACAGAGACTGAGAGTCCATTGCTTTTATTGTTTTTGGTTGTTTTGTTCATTTATTGTGGATATTTAAAATGTTTTCCATTTTCAGTTAAATAGTCTTTAGAAATAAAAGTTTTTTGCTCTTTGAAAAGGTGTACCTGCATTATTATGCCATTATCATTATTTTAGATGTAAATGGTCTCAGAACGACAATATTTTATCGCGTTTATCGCAATAATTTGTTGGACAATTTATCATCCAGCAAAATTTGTTATCGTGACAGGCCTATTTCTGAACTCCTAAAAACGCCTCCATTGTATCTTGAGTTTCTTCCGGGAACGAACACGTCACAATATTCCTCATTATAATAATTAATGCGCAGAATAAAGGGGCGGGGCCTGGTTGAGTTAGTTAGTAGTGTGTTAAACTGGCGGTTATGGAAAGGGGCGGGACATTTCCCAAACACACTCGAAGCGCTCGACCAATCACAACACACTGATCCAGCCGACCAATCAGAGCACAGTGTGCTTTTCAGGAGGAGGGGCTTCATAGACAGGAAGTGAACAGAGCGTTACTGACAGACTGGGAAGAGAGGAGCCGCAACAATGGAGAATATGAGGAGAATAATCAACATTCAAGCAGGAAAACCTGTTCTAGTAGAGAAACAACAACATGAAGGCATAATAGGTCCTCTTTAAGTGTATATGTTTACTGTAGTGTTTAGTTCTCACCCTCTGCCGGTAACAGGCATCAGCGTTGGGGTTCAGTCCCATGAGGGCCTGCTCGTCCATGATGGCAGGTAACGCCGACTCGCAGGCCATATGTGGGTTAGCTGCTGTCCTTGATCAGTTTATTCCCAATCTCCGCACAGGACACACACATCTGAGTGAGAGACATACATACAAACATGAGTCAGACTGAAATATCTTACACTACACATAATACAAACACCATAATATAAAGTCAGATCTTAGACAAAGCAGTGGTTGATGATATACTGGTAATATAACCAGAGAGCAGGGTGGCCAATGACTGATACAATGCTGAAATATACAATACAACACTCTTTTTATACAATATTTACTCAATCAACCAAAGAAAAAGAAAAGAGAATTTGTACATTACACTAGTTTTGCAGCTTGTGTATGTAGTTTCTTAATTAAAATGAGCTGAAGCAACATACACAACTACAGTACATTTTATCGCAACTTAATTTCGTTTTAATTTCATTCCACTTAAATATGTTAAATACTCATTTGAGTTGAGACTACATGAATCATTGCATTAACTGAAACTGCATTGGTGGATTTTTGATGATAAATTAATAATTAATCAAATGAATGAAGTATGTGCTTATTCGCTTTGTTCAGTCTACTTAGTTAAGTGGATTTTGTACTAAATTCTATGTGTGAGGTTTATCAAATCAGAGTTTAGAACTGTAAACATTTTACTTTCTAATGTGATCTTATACCATAGTAATTACATGTGCTTGAAAGAATAACAGAAGTTAATGAGATGACCATGACCATTTCAGGTCACACATTCACATTCAAAGTTAATACTTAATGAAAATATATTATCTTTAACAAAGAGCTATTTAATTATGCAATTCAACGTCAACATTTACTGAAGAATATTAAATAACCTCACCAGAGCAATAACAACAGATAAATTACCAAACACACACACACACACTGAATCAGCACTTTCATTCTTTCACTGTGTGTAACGTTACTTTAAAATGTAATTATACAAATGTGCGTAATGATTTTAGTATGTTATGATTTTAGGACGTGGTACCACGTTATTCTGACATATGTACCATGGTATTTCTATGGTATTGTTAGAATGTAACTTCTATGGTAATCCATTACCTGACAGCACCTCTGTAACTACTTTTCTGATGCAACACGGGCCCAATAGTGAGTTTAATCAAAGCCATATGATCCACTAACCCAAAGCACTATTCAATTTTCACTATAGAATTAGATTTACCTCAGATATTGGCATTTGTTATTATTATAATTCTTGTATTATCAAAATAACAGCCTAATTTCTGCGCGCTCGGCTGCTAACCGACAAGCCTGTCACGCGCGTGCCGAATCTCAGCGAACGTGGCGTGACAAGACTGAGAAAACACGTCGAAATAACGACAAACCTCCGTTGTACAACAAAACTGACTCACATGTGTGGTGTTAAAGCACACGCGGGCGTAGTTTAACGATTTATCGGCTTAATTGGTGGTGGATAAGAGTTGTTGTGAACGTGATGATGACAGACGGCTCGCGCAGCAGCACCACCATCCGCGCGCGCTGTCAGACAAAAGACTCGCGCGTAACTTTCATCCAAATGAATAAAACATGCTGCGACCGTGTAAATGTACGGATATGGTTGAGGTTACCACACCTTACCGTGAACTTTACCGCTCCATCATCAATCCGCCCTGCTCAAGTGACTCAGTGCGCATGCTATGTTCAACAGCGGCGTGTCGGGCCGACCGGATGTGACGGGGACAAGAACAGGAAGAACTTCAGGACGTAGACGGGACGCACGCACACTTTACGTGTGTAGATTTTTTACAGTGGTGTAGATGAGGATATGTCATTTTTATATAAAGATTTATATAACGAATTAACAATAAAAGAAAACGTTTTGTAATATATATATATATATATATATATATATATATATATATATATATATATATATATATATATATACACATGATTAAAATAAGTACAAATTATATTAAATATATAATAAATATATAAATTGGGTCTAATATATATACATTTTGGGATGGGGGTCCCTCAAGCCTTTGGGGGTCTGTGGCACGGACATATAAAATACAACATATAAAACACATTAAAATTGTATTTATTATGTCTATGGTCAGTGGTCTCTAAAAGATTGAAAATCCCTGCGCTAGATAATAAACCTTTTATGTTTATTTCTTTCCACTAGAGGACACTGTTCACCAAACTAACGAGACGCGACCGTTACATTCACTGGTAATGTTAGTGACAGACCCGAACTAACGTGGAATACACTAAAAGTGTGTAACGTGGAATACACCTTATTTACCCCTTAAGTTGCATATTATTACCTTAAAGCACCTTAAAGGTAGGCCTACATATTAGCTGCCTACCCGTTGAAAGGTTACTGTCCCAGTGGCAGCTTTTGTACCTTTTTTTCTAAGAGTGAAGACTCACTGAAACCGCTTTTACAGATGCGTTCAAACAGGAAGTAGAATGGATCATACCAAAGTCCTTTTAGGCAAGTCATGCCAATGGGCGCCATCTTGGCAACGCCTCCGGGCAGCTATTTCGGACTGACAAGACCATGCAGGCTCCTATCTAAATGAATGGGCAGAGACTCAGAACTGCACTTTCACTGAATAAGGTTTAAATAAGGTTTAAATAAGGTTTTAGCTCGCTCTAGATTCCGGGAGATTTGAACTAATTTGCGGTCATCAGGGAGCCGCTATCAATCTGCGGGAGACTCCCGGAACTTCCAGGAGACTTGGGATGTCTGATATTTACACAACTAACACATATCAAATCTGCCGCCTTTTCAAACAGTAACATATTTTCCACTGTCGCAAACCTCAACTGTGCGCATGCGTCGCTGGAACCAGACGATAGGCTTAAATGTTTTCCGGCTTGACTGTTAAAAGCAGACGATTGGCTTTCCAGCGGGAGGGGCGGGGCATGTGCATACAACCGCCATCTTTGGCGTTACGGGTTTTCCCATAGTTGTATTAAGGATTGAGGAAGTGGCATGTCTCTATATAAATAGTCTCTGATCATACTCCTATTTTATAAAGACCCCATGAAATCAAACCCCATCGTAATCAAGTTTTTTTTTGGCTTTTAGGATGAACATGTTAGTCTTACTGTTATCTATAAGTTAGTGTGCTCCAAAACAACGACAAAATACGCATTTAGAAGATATAAGCATTCAATGATTTGATGACATCACACATCAGATTTTCTGTCCAATCAAATGCTCTTAAAATCTAAAGTATCCCTCCCTACATTATAAATAGATGGTGAAGCTAGGGCTAAGATCAGTCACGTGTTCACACAACTATTTTGGTGAATGGCACATAGTGCACTACATAGGGGCTAGGGAATGATTCAGACAGTGTAAATATTCTTTCCACTGGGGCGAATGAAGTCTGGTTTCTCGTTAGTGTCCAGAGACAGGACAGCACGTGGATCATATGATCGAGTCGACGCAGGCCACAAAACGTATTGGATCCTTTAAATTCTGCACAGAATGCTGTATTTTAAAGCGATATGGATATTAGGAGAAGAAACTTTAGAGATTAAAGGAAACTGCGGCTTTAACGATCTCAACGGCTCTGGACAAGCTGTATTAAACCAAACGGCTTTTTAAAAAAGGGGGGAGGAGCTGTTCGATATGCCCCGCCCGCGATATTTTTTTCCCCAGGATGGTAGGGGAAGACTCATGAATATTTATTAGGGAACTCATCCCTGATTGGTCTGATGACCTACCCCTAACCCCGCCCCTAAACCTACCTGTCAATGGGGGTCTGATGACCCGCCCCTAAGCCTACCAGTCACTGGGGTTCAGTGGAAATTACGCCTTTACACTGAATAATGCTGCTCATTTCAAGGCACTTTATAGGGCCTTTAATTTAATTTTTAAACCTGTTGCACTGACAGTGCATGCTAGTTGCTGCTACTGCCGGTGCATATAAATATGTTGTTTTCCAAAACAAATTTTAAGTGAGATTTTACATTTTATTGATTCTCGTCTATTGCATCTATGCTGTAGCAGACAAACACAGCTGTATTTACATGCAAATTTTTAAATATGTACTTTCCCTAGGGTGCCCTTGTACAACTGGCAAACAGGACTACAGATGAAAATTAGCCTTTGGCTAACTCTGGCATGTTACAGGTGTACTGTTGTTAATATGCATTGTCCTGGTAAATAAATAAATAAATAAATAAATAAAATAAAAATAAATAAATTATTAGGCTATTATTTTTATTTTTCATTGCGATTTTTGCCTTTATTTTTACAGGACAGGTGGTGGATGCACATCCTCAAATATACTCATAAAGAAGAGAAGATTTCCATAATAGAAAGACTTATTTAACTTTTTTTTAAGGTCAAGAAACGGACAAAAAGTAAAAAAAAAAAAAAAAAATGTCATGGGGTCAATATCATTTGTATTCTTTATTATATTCACAGCACGTAGCCTATTCAATGTGAGCAGATTAGAGTTGGGAGGTATTTTCTTAATATTCAACAAGAGCAACAATCACACGTTTGAGGGTTGAAAAACTCCTCTGTTTGGACTGCTCTAGGGCTCTGAAAATCACACTCGGCTCTCTTTTAAACACGGTCCTGAGCCAAAGCACGTTTTTTTCCTCCTCTCTGTCGGCGGCCGGCTTGTTAGTGTTTGTTTAAACGGAAAGCTTTTTCATCACAATCCATGGAACCGTGTTGAAAAGCAATCGGCACTACCTCATTTTTGTCCGAGGCACTACTTTACCTCACAGGGTGTTTAAGACCGTTGCGCGCAGGTACAGAGCCGTTGGCTTGGCAAGGAAATCCTCTGAACCAATAATCCTAGGTAATTTTCATGGCTCGGCAGCAAACGCCCATCTAAATTGTACAGATGTTTCCCACGCTTGAGGCCCGATTGATTTCTCTGCTGGAGGGGGTAATTGTCCGATCTAGTTCGCTCGGAAAGCCCGAACTACCGACTCGAGTTTTTTTTTAATTTCTTCTTCACTACTAGAACAAACCGCAGCAGCGCGACCGTTGCAATTACTCCGCTGAATGTGAAAATCAGCCTTTGGTTCAAGCAGTAATTAGGTCAATTAAACACACACATCGTCCCCCGAAGACTTAAGAAAAGCACGTCCATTCTTTATAGTTTAAGTGCGTGTTTGACGATATGCTTTCTTTCCCTGCAGAACATCAAAGTAACACTCAGACTTTCCGCCATTACGGCTCCATTCTCTGTCTGTCTTGTTCCCAGTTCCCACACGCTGATAGAGTTTTACAGGTGGGGTTTCATTCTCGTTTGATTATTTATCCAGCTTTTCCTCCAGGAGGAACCACAGAAGTCCTGCCAGCTGTGACCCGCCTGTCACAACAGCACTGTAAAAAAATATATGATCAATCAGTTATGACCGCATATTACATTGCTTTAACTCATCAGGTTAAGCAATTTTCAACTTTATAAGTTGTACAAGATTCAACTCTTTTTAAGCCGGTTTAATGTAATTTAAGTTGAATTACTTAAACATCAGTTGATTGTACTTGGCTACTTATTTTTACAGTGAGGTGATTATTAGTCTGAATAGCTTTAAAATAAGCTCACCTCCTTCACTGAGTTCTAGTAGCCTACATTTAGTCATTCACTAGATTTGTGTGCTGGATTTTGTTTCTGAGTTGTTGGAAAATGCTCAGAAGACTGTAGAAACTTGTTTCCATGGAATAAAAAAGGTTTTTATATCACAATTCGCATTTGCGAGTTTACATTTGAGTTTACAAGTTTGACTATTAACTTACAATTGTGAGTCTATATCACTCAATTCTGAGAAAAAAAAAAATCAGAATTGCGAGATATACACTCACAAATGCAATAAAAATGTCAGAATTGTGATATAAAAAGTGACAATTTCCTTTTTTCTTCCGTGCCGGAAACACGTTTCAGTCTTCTAAGCATATTCCAACAACTCAGAAACAAAATCCAACTAAATTGCCAGTTTATATCTCACAATTCAGACTTTTTTCCCACAGAATTCTGAGTAAAAGTTATGAATTCTGATTTGTGATAAATAGTCATAATTGCAAGACTTTTTTCTCAGAATTGTGAGGAAAAAGTCACAGTTACCTTTTGTATTCTATGGTGGAGACAACAATGAAAAGTTTTTTTTTTTTTACAGTGTGAAGGTCCCACTTCAGCAAAAGTCTCAATTTACTCCCCATTTGTATTTAGCTGAATGCAACAGTGAATCATCTTGCTGAAATGTGATAGTCTGATATATTCAGGAGCAAGATTAGTTGTAAACGGCTTTGAGTGGAGTCGGTGTGGTCTGATCTGTTGGGGGTCACTTTACAGTATGTCGACAACATGCTGACAAATCTGTTGGTATGTTATCCTGAAATGATCCCAAAACGAGTAAATAGTTCTTGTAGCCTGTAAAAGCTTGTGAGAGATGAGTGCCGGTGGAAAGTGGGAAAAAACGACTAAATCCCATAGCGTAAAGCTCCATCCGCTGATCTCAGCCTTCATTAACTGCTTGTGTGACTTTCATCAAAGGCAAACAAATAAATGTCAGAGAATTTGAATTAATTCCCAGCATGCCAAGTGCCAAAGACCCCCCTCTTTCCCATGGAAAAGTTGAATGTTAATGTTCTGGGAGAGAGAGGGACCTGGGCAATGTTCCTGATGTTTTGCAAACCATATTTCTAATGCATATAACTTAAATTTGACAACTCTTTTTGAAGTGTGAAAGTGAAAGTGGTAGTTGCGTAGCCTGTCAACGGAGGGACATAAATCTCTCACAAAAAAATCTTCATTTGAGTTCTGAAGATGAGTGAAAGTCTTGCGGGTTTGGAACGATATCAGGGTGAGTAAATAGCTACATACAGAGCTGGGCATTAGCATGAATTGGCTTCTACAGCCAGTTTTCAACTAAAGTCATGGCAGAGCAACATTTTTAAGGGAATCTCGCTGAGCAAGTAAGTTAAAGTTGAACTGTTGACATGTTTATAGTGGCTACATGAAAAATAACACATCTGGTTTAACGGTACAAACATTTGAAGGAAACTCTATCGCCCTCTTGAGTGCTGAGGTTTGCTGCCACCACAGTAGCACAAGAACACATTAAGTGCGTTTAAGCGGACTGCCAAGCGTGCGCGTGCTCGTGGAAACTGTGCTTGGCCTTAATCAGCGATTTGTATTTCCACACAAGACTTTTGACAACTTTAGCTCCATGCTGAACTTCAACGGCCACGCGCACGGACTCCAGTTCAAACGCTGTCCGTTCATTACGGCCTGATTTTTCCAAATCACAAGTAAATGGGTGAAATAGAGCCAAACGCTCGGCCTTGTTCTTTACTCTGAACCTGAGGTACACACAATCAAATATACCACACACACACACACACACACACAGAAGTCCAGACACTGCAGGAAAAGTCAGATGTTTAATCATTCAGTACATGTTTTTTTCTCTCAGTGCAAAACAACAAGAGTTATTCTATAACGTGTGCTGGTCGTGTACAGAAGATCGTTGTGTGGTTGTGACGTCAGCTGTGGCCGATAGGTGGCGCTCTCTCTCTCTCTCTCTCTTTAATGATGTGATGAAGTGGGGCTCGTCCAGGTCAGCAGGAAAGAAGCCCTAGATAAACATATAGACTATACAAAAGCCCGTCTGCAAACCCTAGTGAGCTGCATCCTAACAGTGGTGTGCAAGCTGAACAACATAAAATAAATGTACAAATATGGGGTACCTAATGCATGAATACCATTTCAATCATCTTCAATCAAAAAATAAATAAATATTCAGGCATAAATGTAAGATTACGCATTTGAATTGCATATAAAATGTCCATTAATTAGGATTAGTTTCAACCAAACTAATAAACTTAATGTGATGCATATTTGTCAGTCATACATCAATGAACAGGTCAGATTTCTGTGATAATACTAATAAACTGAGTGTGTTTTAAATACACAATAACCTGGATTATATATATAATCTACAATCTACTCTACAACCCGGTTCCTCAGAGACGTCGCACAGTAAAGAGCTTATCTGAAGCAGCAGAGAGGAGCAGACGGGCTGTGGTTGAGACGGAGAGACTCTGGCTGGCTGTGTACAGGCCGCCGCGCTACGGTCTCGTAGAATTCTTGAAAACTTGAAGAGTCTGTTGGTTTATTTGTATAAGCTGTATAGTATTTACAGTCATTGCGTTCCTGTGTATATTGCGTGAATGACGGGTGGTTGGGCAGATATTGTGTTTTGCGGCAGGTGGTATGCCATACGGAGCCGTTGCCACTGAAACTGCATGTTAACGCACCAGTGGGGCTCAACAGCCTTAGTCAAACGGGTTGGCGCGTATGGTTGGGTTGCGGAGAGATTGTGGTTAGGTCTCAGCAGCAGGAGGGATGTAGAGGTCAGTAAGCTGGGCTGAGTTGAGTGGGGGACGGAGGGGGGGGACTCTGGGACGCCAGAGTCACTGTCGAGCCCTCTTGAGGTGTCGTGGGCTAGTCGACGAAACACTGAGGACGGAAGGTGCCCACTTGAAGACCCTAGAGATGTCCCCTACTCTGCTCAATCCAGACGGTTGTCCTGCTGGTCCACTAGGGAGACCACACTGTAGTTGCAGCCGTTGTGTGTGCAGTCGTTAACGCCGGACAGAAGGGGAGTCACACCACCATATGGAAAGAAGCGTAAATGGGTGAAGCATAGTTTACTGTAAAGCTACGTCTTAGTGTTGCTTATCTTGGCGAAAGCCGAGTACAAATCAGCATGAGGTTTTAACATCTACTCTCGTGTAATGGAAATCATAATCAATAAATCCAATGTTTACTAATTGAATATTTCTTGTTCCACGGCTGGCCGTGTTCATACTTTTTTAACTGAATACATTTATTTGTTTTACACAATGAACACATTTATGCTGATTGTGAAAACGGTGAAGTCGTAGTGTTTCTTTACAGTGACGTCGCCATCTACTGGCCAGACAGCAGAATACAGCTTTGTGTTAGACTCACAATTGTGAGTTTAAACGTCCAATTCTGTCTTTTTTCTCAAAAGTGCGAAAAAAATTCAGCAACTCGCAATTATGATTTTTTTTCTCAGAATTGTGAGGGGAAAAAACCTGTAATCTGTCGTCAGGCCAGTAGATGGCGACGTCACTGTAAAGAAACATCACGCGTCTAGTCGTTTTCGTTTTAATTTTCACGTTTTGGTCTGTACGCGAAAAACTCGAAGGAAAAATGTTTTCATTTTTAGTACATCGTTGTTGTGTAAACGCACCCTAAGTTTATTAGTTTGTTACAACGGCGTATTCCAAATGAATGGAAGTTTAATATGCAATTCAAATACGTAGATGTACAATTTTTGAGTGTTGGATGTTTAATTTTAGGAAGCTTTCTGTGACTGTCTTGTATGTGAAGGATGCCTTCGGATAGGGAATGAGTCTATGATGCTGTCTAGCTAGGCAGCTCACTAAGTTTTGGGACAGACTCACAGAAACATGGATGCCAAAGCTGATGAACACACAATGAACAGACAGAGAGGTGGGCATGACTATAGTCTTCTTCATTCAACCGAACCACAGAATACATCCATTAACAAAATGACTTGTATATATTTCTATATTTATATATCTAAAGTGCATTATAGTACAAAAATATAGAAGGTCAGCAGCACCTTGATACCTTTAAAAAATAAATACACCATTCAAACAAAATAAATTACAGGAATTCTGACACCGTAATAGAGGCATAGTCCTAAAAATAAAAAAAGAATAAAAAGGAAACCGAAAAAGAAACAAAGCAAAGTATTCACAAGGATCCAAATCTGTAGCTCCGTGGAGCTGTAATAATGCTTTAGCAGTTTCGTTATTTGTCATTGTCACTGTTCGGGCGCATTGAGAATATTTACAGACAATAAATATTTTCCTCTCACTTTACAGTGGACGGTAACATGAGCATTTAGGTGTCCATTTCAAAAGTCCTCGCGGATCTGAAAGAGAAAAGGCAAAACTGTTACATTTCAATGAACTGTTTTATTATTCAATCTATATAATGCTGTTTGTTATTTAATATATATATATATATATTTAATGTAAATGTATGTGTTTTAAAACTGCAATTGTTACCTTAAAGAGCAACTTCTACTTGACTTAACCCATACAAATGAACTTTGTTGGTATGAATTAATGTATTTAGGTTGATTTAGTGATGTTGAGTAATAATTTTGAGTTGAAGAAACCATTACCATTTATTTCAATGTAGCAATTTGTTTGTAGCAAATGGTGTGTTCATGTTCGTATTTAAATTGTAATTACGACGTTCAAATGACATCTGCAATGTGAACCTTTCTGTATAAAATTCAACATGTTTTTTTAAAACTTACATAATGAATAAATAATGCACATCGGGTGAGTTTCTGATTTATGAAGGCGGAGTAAATTGAATCGTTATGTAACTGCAAAAAGTTTTTGTACTTTTTTGTACTTAGGTTAATTCAGCAATATTTAATCATATTTTCGACTTGAATAAAACCAGTTAGTTTTAGATGTTATAGTTTTTCAGTGTATGGCATTTTGTAGATGCAACTTAAGATAGTTTTATTGTAAATAAATTAATTTGAACAAATGTACCGTTAATACAGATGCTGCATCCACTTTTCTTAATGACTCCTGAAACTCAGGGCTTGAAAAAAATCGTAATTACGATTTTGTGGTTAAATTGAAATATCCGACATGACTTGAACGCACCATGTACTTCTAATAGGGGTGTAACAATATATCGTGTCACAATATATCGCAATACAAACATGCAACAATATGTATCGTGGATAGTTCACCCAAAATAAAAAGTACTGTGTGAGAAAAAATCAAGTTTTCAGAGTTTTAGTGTCAGTACTACATTAAAAGAGTGCAAGCATTCGTCTAAAATAATGATGTTTTCAGCTTCAGGATCATGAATATTGTTATTCTGGTGTCTCTATTGTTCATTGGGTTTCCAGCATCAGGTCCAAGACTATTCATTTACACACACAATGTAATATCAAATTCAGCATTTTAATCAACAGCACATTTTTTGTTCACCTTTTATCATGTGTCTTTTAGGATCGCGATAATATGAGTTGTCTCGAATCGTGACATGAGAGTCTCGTTACACCCCTAATGATGAGTATCTTATCAGAGAACACATAACGTACCGTTGTCAAAGACTGACAGTGTTTTAGTGCATCGCCCACTCCAGGTGGAAGCCGCTGCCGAACTCTTCCAGTGAACGAGCCCTTCTCTTCCTCTTCTCCCCATCTCTCCTCTTCCCCACCTTTCCTTTCTTCTTCCTCTTCCCGATGGCCTTCATCGTGCTCTCCTTGTACGTTTGTGACTTGTTGGTTTCTTGCGGGAGGTTTGTTCCCTCCTCGTCCTCCAGGCGGAAGCTGATCGGCAGATTCTTGGTGCCGCCGGCGGGTTTCGGATGGGCGGTTCCCGTTCCCATGGAGACGCCGACTCCCATCGGCACGGCGACGGTGAAGCCGCCTCCCCCTCCGCTGCTGACTCCGCCCCTCGGCTGCTGAGCCTCGCGGATCTCAGCCGTATGAACTTCATGAAGAAGCTCCTGAAGCCACAAGCGTCTCTTAAAGTCTTGCAGCGTCCGGCCCTTGTCGTGCATCAGCTGAGCGTGTGTTACCGAACGCTTGCTGGTGGAGAGAAAACCGGGACACAAGTCAGAATTAATAAAAACTTTTATTTATAGGTGCCCTTCAATGCACTCAAGGATCAACATAAAAGTAGATCAGTAAAATACAAAGCTATGTAAAAGGACAGACAAACAGATCAAACATGCAATCATCAAATCACTAAAAGCTTTTCTAAACGGATACAAGCTTTAAAAAAGAATTAGCATTGGTCACATTTACCTGTCACTCAAAAATAAAAGCTCTCTTTATAATTTAATAGCAACGCCCACTTTTTTATATATGCCGTTTTCAAGTAAAATGGAAAAAATTATGTTCTTTCTCAGTGTTTCTGTCTTGTTTTCCAGCACAAATATCTAAACATTCTTAAATCAAGACACAGTTACTGGAGAAGCAACAGGACTGACGATATTACTGAAAAAATTGTTTGTGCTTAAAACAAGAACAAATATCTGCCAACGGGGTCAGAAAGATAAACTCTGTTCAAAGGGAAAACAAGATTATTTTTTGTAAACCCCAATTAGCAGATATTTTTTTATATTTTATATAGAAAACAAGACAAAATTTTAAAAAATGTTTTGCAGTGTAACATGTTGACTTTTTTCTTTACATTTTCCTTTAACACAAAATAAACAACCTGCCAAATGATCAATGCAACAATGTGAAAACTATCAACAGAAAGAAAATCGAAATAAATTGCAGTTCACAATTAATTAATTATTTATACACACACACATTATTGTTTAGGCATAAGATTTAGAGCCTAATCAAGATAAACCACACACACTTTACAGCACATGTGTTTGACCCCGTGACCTCAGCATTACTAACTGAATGTGTGTGTAAATCACAGTTTCTCAGGCCTCCCACATCGATCTGAGTCTCTTCTAGAGTTCATTCCGTTTCCCACGCAAATATTTCAATGTTTCTAATTGCTGCAATCCCATTACCACTACATGTACTCTCACACACACACACACACACACTCACACACACACACACACACACACACACACACACACACACACACACACACACACTCTCTCGAATACACACAGTCACAAGCACTCACTCTCTCTAACACACACACTTACTCACACACACACACACACACAAACACTCTCTCTCTCACACACACACACACACACACAAACACACACACTCTCTCACTCTCTCTCTCTCTCTCTCTCTCTCTCTCTCTCACACACACACACAGATACACAATCTGACATGGTGCCTTCAACCCAAGTCCACGGGTTGATCAGTGAGTGTTTGTTCTGTCGCTCCTGTTGAATGTGTTTTTAGTTTAATCCAGGGGTTTGAGAAGGTCTGGTGCAGATCCAACACCTTGCTGGAGCTCCGAGGTCCCAGATCCCAGATCCCAGATCCCAGATCTCAGAACCCAGATCCCACATCTCGCATCCTACATTTCACATCCCAGATCCCACATCTCCCATCCTACATTTCGCATCCCAAATCCCACATCTCCCATCCTACATTTCACATCCCAGATCCCACATCTCCCATCCTACATTTCACATCCCAAATCCCACATCTCCCATCCTACATTTTGCATCCCAGATCCCACATCTCCCATCCAACATTTCGCATCCCAGATCCATTTCGCATCCCAGATCCCACATCTCCCATCCTACATTTCGCATCCCAAATCCCACATCTCCCATCCAACATTTCGCATCCCAGATCCCACATCTCCCATCCTACATTTCGCATCCCAGATCCCACATCTCCCATCCTACATTTCACATCCCAGATCCCACATCTCCCATCCTACATTTCGCATCCCAAATCCCACATCTCCCATCCTACATTTCGCATCCCAAATCCCACATCTCCCATCCTACATTTCGCATCCCAGATCCCACATCTCCCATCCTACATTTCGCATCCCAAATCCCACATCTCCCATCCTACATTTCGCATCCCAGATCCCAGATCTCCCATCCTACATTTCGCATCCCAGATCCCACATCTCCCATCCTACATTTCGCATCCCAAATCCCACATCTCGCATCCTAAATCTCGCATTCCAGATCCCGCATCTCAGA
>CM060594.1:42566181-42573681 GCA_030578255.1 Tiaroga cobitis
AGTAGTTTTGCTTCTCAAGTTAACGTTTCTTGATTTAAGACTGTTGAGATATTAGTTGAAGCACTTGGATGTTCTTAACATTGATGAACCTTTATTTGTGAGTGCTTTTCTCCCTCCACACACTGAAGAGGAGTTCAGAGAGACACGGCAGCTTTAACTTAAACCAGTTCAACATGTTGGAATTCCAGTAAGTCCACAACAAAACCCCCAAAGCCCCATGATGAGCAACAGGAGAGAAACGTACTCACAATGATGTCTGTGTCTCGGTCTCTTCTGTCCTGCGAGACAGAGCGCGAGTCTCCTCAAAGTTTCCAGGCTGCGATCAAACACAAACAAACAAATCAATGAGTCCAGGTGAACGAGTCCTTCAGCATTACATCTGAGATGATCTCGACCACAGCTAAAGCCACGAGAATCCAGAGGAGTGTGTGTGTGTGTGTGTGTTCCAGGTGGTCTGTCCTGCACTGACTGACTCAGTTCTGTTATAGAGGAGTCAGATCAACCCACCAATACTGTGATGGGAAAGTTTCTAAACTGTCTGTGCAGGAGAGAGAGAGAGAGAGAGAGAGAGAGAGAGAGAGAGAGAGAGAGAGAGAGAGAGAGAGAGAGGGAGGTGACGACTGGGAGTCCTAACAAAGACTCGGGAATCAACTCCTCTCTGTTTACATGAGAGACAGATGTGGCAAAAGAGCGGCAGAACTCTTTCAGGAGAAATTCTTTTCTTCTTATATACACTCAGGAAACATTTGAGTTCCCCAAAGAACCCGGTTTTAAAAGAAAGAGTGTGAAGAGCATTTTAAAGTCGCCCTGTGGTGAAAATTAAGGGTTTAATGTTGTTTATACTGTGTGTCTATGTGGTGTTTTTAATATGCTTTAAGACAGACCATGTGTAGACCAATTCATAAGTCGACAGCATTGCTGAGTATTTTCTCCTTTAAACTGCAGTGAACCAAAGTAATAATGATTTTATCCCTCTAAACTCATCTTTGAGCACCAAAATTACATATTTAAACGTTTTTCTTTGAAAAAAAATTCTTAAAATAGCGTGAATGTAACTCGACACCCTTGCCTCATTTAGTATGCGCGGTTCTATGAATATGCAAATGAGCCCCGCCTCCACTCACTCACTCAGCTCAGAGATCCACTGGTTGACGATCACACGTTGATCTGATTGGTTACAAGCTCGTTTGTGACGTCAGAAACACCAGCGATTTCAAACCGTGTGTTTGAGACTGTCTTTGGTTCACTGCAGTTTTAAGCAGGAAATACTCAGCAATGCTGTCGACTTATGAACTTACACATGGTGTGTCTTAAAGCATATTAAAAACACCACATAGACACATAAACAACATTAAAAACTGGACTTTCACCAAAGGGGGACTTTAAAATGACATCTTTATCATTATCATTATAGTTATCATCTTTGGTGTGAACGGGTGTGAACTCACTGAGCCAAAATGAAGAATTTCAGACATTTAGTTATTGCACTGAATTGCATTACAAAACAATTCTAAAATAAAATGAGTTCAATGAGCTCTGTTTCATAATGATAATAAAGCAGTCAACTTTCTTTAACCTTCACATCAGCTACTTTTATAACTCGTGAGGAAACCTCTTCTGAAGCTCGCGCACGTCTCCTGAGGAGCGGTGGACTCCTCTGTGCTTCTACCTTTGAAAGGTAAGTCAGTTGACATTTGGGGTTAGTAGGAAGTCATCTGTGCGCTAAAGCTCCTCAGGTGATGTAGTTTGTCAGCTTGTGCAGGTGTGTGTGTGTGTGTGTGTGTGTGTGTGTGTGACTGAAGGCTATTGTTGGCCTTTCGGTGCCAGATTTCAGACACGCGTAAGCAAAGACATTTTCCGCACTCCCTGATCTTTAGCTTTGGCCGGCCGTGAGCGCTTGTCACTCAGCAGATTTCTGGAGCAGTAAGGGCTTCTTTTGCATCAAACTTTCTATTTTTTATAATATTTAAATGTGTGACGGCGGATATTTCGGCCCCCGGCAGCCCAGATCATCATCAGAAACACAAGAACGTCTCAAATTAATTTTTCAATCTGGTTACCGTTAGTTAGTAGTGTCTAAACTAATTATAAAGCAGCAATAATCTAGGATCACTTAGTTAGTTAGTAATGTGTAAATATTATTGACTTCCTCTAACGTTTTTTTAAAGTAGCGGCATATCTTTACTTTCATATTGTGACGTACATCCGAGTGTAGCGGATTATCGGGGGGAAAAGTCGGGTGGGGGATGGCTCTATGCGTCGGTTGTTGATTGGATGTTGAGATGTGGGCGTGGCACCTGAGTGTATGCAGATGAGCGTGAGCTGGAAGGGGCGGAGTTTAAGCGGACTTAATGATTGGAGGATCCTGTATACGTCACCAAAGAGATTTTGATTAAAAGGTTAAAAAAATAACCTTTATGGAGTTATCCATAAAAAACTGCATTATGCATATAGAAAACACTCTCAGATTTAATTCGCACATTCGTGGCATATTAAGACGCATAACGTAGGTTTGACATCAATAGCCGCGTTTTCATTACCCTTCAAATTACGCAAATTGAAATCGCGAATTGAAAAAACGCCCAATGCAAACGTCAATTTAAAAAAAGTCCCATATTTTGCTAAAAAGTTTTTACGCTCGCATGAGGAGGTTTTTCAGGCAATTCGATAAAAGAATATTTCGCAAAACTGCAATGTAATCGCATTTACAGGTCACGTGACGTACGTAACAGTCGATCATTCTTTAACGAAGCCGCGGTGTGTTTGGACAGAAGACGAGACAGTTCTTTATTAAACTCATAAAAAACAAACAACAAACAAATACCACAATTTATCAAGACCTTGACGCAGATATGAGCGAAAAACACCCAGAAACTCACAGTATACGGGTCTTTCCTTGTCGTTAATGCTTGGATAACACGACTACGTCTTCTTCCATTCAAAATAATGGTAAATGCAGTGGCAAATTTATATACATAAACCAACCAACATCCATTAAGCCGTGTGTCCACCAAAGCGTTTTTACACGCAGCTGGCGTAAAATTCCAATTGTTTTCAATGGGAGCGCCGCGTTTTTTAAACGCCATGAGCGTAACGAGGCGCTGAGCGTGTATTTAACGCTCAAGCGCTGAGCGTTCGGCGTTTTTACTGGTCGCCGAGAGTTGAAAAATTTTCAACTTTTGGATAAAACGCAGCGCTCGTCACTGTCACTTTTAACCAACCGTCCAATCACAGTGGAGGAGGGGCGGGACTAACACCACACCGACCAACTGTCACAACATTCTTTCTGTACAACGACATCAACCAGCAGAGCTAACCGAACAAAATGGCTGAAAATTGTATTTTTAGTATGAAACAAATTATCTGCGAAATCAGTTACAAGTAAACTGTGCTGCGGATATTCAGTATCATAGCAACGAAACGTCTCAACGGAAAAAACGCTGCGCTGCCAAAACGCTCTCAAGCGCCCACAGCAAGGCGTTTTCAGCAGAGCGTCTAGCGTTTTCAGCCGGCTAAAAACGCTTTGGTGGACACACGGCCTTAGAATGACTAATCGCGAGAGGAAAGAATATTTTCGCAATAGTTTTTTATCGATATTCAGAAATTATCGGAAAAGTTTTGCGCAAATCTGTAATGGAAACACGGCAACACGACACCAAACGCCATTGTTCTCACACTTACACCATACGAGCGAATGAGATTTACAAAGGTAGAGTAAATAGTGACTGCTATCGTACGACTTCAGAAGACTTATAATGCGCACAAATCTTGTGTACTACTATTATAATGTTTTTTTTTGGTTCGTTTTGACGCCATTTTCCCACCTTAGAAGAAAAATCGGTAACACTTTATTTTACAGTGTCCTTGTTACATATGTCACATGTACTTACCGTAGTAATAACTATCAATTATGCATAATTACATGCAACTAACCCTAACACCAATCCTATAACCTTATAGTAAGCACATGTAATTACTTAATATTATTAATTACCAAAACATAGGTATAATTACTCTGTAACAGAGACACCTTAAAATAAAGGGTTGGTGTCATTGTTACAGAGTAATTATACATTTAAGTACTGAGTAATAATAATGAACAACATGTGCTTACTATAGGGTTATAGGATTGGTTGAGGGTTAGTTGCATGTAATTATGCATAATTTACTGTTATTACTATGGTAAGTACATGTGACATATGTAACAAGGACACTGTAAAATAAAGTGTTACCCTTTAATGGTTAAAAGAGATCGTTCTGTATTATTATCACTCTTTTAGCACTATTTTGGTCTGTGGACACTGGCAGTTTTTATGTGTTAATTCTTCATCCGAATCACATCCGAAACTTCCTCTTTCCCAGAAGAGTGACTCATTACGGCTTCTCATTCATCAAGATTAATTGATTTTCACAGCTATCTTGTACATTAGTGTCCGTCCGACGCACAGACGTGTGTGGAGAACTCGAGGAATCCTTCAGGATCTGATCTGAACTCTCCCATCCTCACTAATGAATCAGAAACTCATGCGACACAAGTGTCAATTAAAAAATAAGTATTGTAACAAATTGAGAGTTGCAGTGATGACGGAATTTCGTAAACTGAAAAAAAAAAAAAATCATAATGATATAAATATAAAATATTATAATAATAAATTCACAAATAAGCACATTAATTAAATGTGCAATTTTGAAGTGGTTTCCTCGCTAAAACTTGGATTTTCCCATTTGGCTTATTGCCGAATTATCAGTGTCTATCTCTGTGACTAACAACAGTTTATGATTATTACACGTTTCGTTCATCTTCACAAACACAAATTGGGGCCTAAATACAATCGGCAGAAGTAATAAGCTAAACAGGCATCCGTACAATTTTTTTGACAGAAGTTCCAACGTCATTTTTGATTTTCTCTTCAAGATTTGTGGAATAATTTAAACAAAATGCCTGTGTGTGAGTGAGCATCATCGTCTGGACGTGTCTGATTCTCGGCTCACTTGTGTTTAAAGTCAACATGAAATCAAAACAGACTCTATTTACTTTCTTGATTCATGTTTCTGGTCTTATTGAGAATGATTCATCAGTCAATACATTATACAAACAAATGTTTGTCTTCATAATCATTTTCAAAATATAACAACTAGCTCCGCCTTTTTGTTAGCTGATGTCATTAATAATTCCCTATAGATTGTTGTCGCTGTCATTCACACAGAAACACTTCAGATTACAAAAACAAAAGAGTGTTTCATGCTGGCTGTAAACCACTAAACGTTGTGTAGGTATTTCTAACGTTTTGATTTGCTTCAGATGTTTCTGCGTGCAAATGTGTTTGTGTTTACTAACGCTGGCAAACGCCACAGGTTTTGACAGAACGTCTCACGTCATTTAGCTCGAGGCTTGAAGGAACAATAGAAAGATCCTATTTACAAAACACCTCGATTACTGTCTGTTGTGGTGTGTGTGTGTGTGTGTGTGTGTGTCTCTGACACTCGTTACTGCACTGCATAAACTATATTCCTACTTAGTATATTGATCTTGTTTTCCAGTACAAATATTCTTAAATCAAACACACATTTACTTGAGAAGCAAATTGCCCTAATGACTAATGCCCTGGTATCAAAATGTATTGAGTTTATCCTTAAAACAAGAACAAATATCCGACTATGGGGTTAGAAAACACGTCACAATATTCCTCATTATAATAATTAACGCGCAGAATAAAGGGGCGGGGCCTGGTTGAGTTAGTTAGTAGTGTGTTAAACTGGCGGTTATGGAAAGGGGCGGGACATTTCCCAAACACACTCGAAGCGCTCGACCAATCACAACACACTGATCCAGCCGACCAATCAGAGCACAGTGTGCTTTTCAGAAGGAGGGGCTTCATAGAGACAGGAAGTAAACAGAGCGTTACTGACAGACTGGGAAGAGAGGAGCCGCAACAATGGAGAATATGAGGAGAATAATCAACATTCAAGCAGGAAAACATGTTCTAGTAGAGCCTAGACTTTCCAAAAGCCTCTTTAATTTAAGAAAATAGATACTTGTAATGGAAAACAAGACAAAAACATTGTTTTGCAGTGTGTGTAATAGCACACACACTCTTCCCCGTCCCGCCGCTTAAAAGAGAGGAGCACTAATGATAAAGAGCCTCTGGTGTTTTACAGTGCATGTTATACGCTTACATGCTGATGTAGTTAAAGTTCCACTTCAGTCACACAGGTCCTGTCTACCTGTTTCAGCTCCTGTGGTCCACACACACACACACACACACACACACTTATATAAGGGTTTCGTGTTGAGTTGGAAAAAAAGACCTCATTCGGGGGCACTCTGTAGAGTATACTTTACCTGCATATAAACAGGTGAAAAAAGTCTTTCCTGGCAGGAGGCGTGAAGTGGGACAGCGCCAGGAAAGCTGTTTTAGATTCATCCAAAATTACTGGCTTTTGGCAGAGAGCGGCATACATACACAAAACAAATGTTCGCTTTTAATCTTACTGCTTTTTTCCTCCGTCTCTCCCTCTCTCACACACACAAGTCGTCTAATCTCTCTCTCCATCCGAGGACGTTTTATTTAGACATCAGATTCAATATTGCAACACTAATATGGGAAAGGCGACTTAATTAAACGTGTTAAACGAGAGTACAGCGGCTGTTCACATTTACAGTTAAGACTTTACAGAATCGGTTTCCAGATGTTTAAGCAAAAAATAGACCAAATTTAGTATGATAATGCATGTTTTTGGTCTTATTACATCCGAGCAGTCACATTATAACGCATGTTTTATAGCCGAGGTTCAGACGGATCATCAAACCGAGGCTCGTGTGTTGGTGCATGAAGGGTTAAACCAGCAATGTTCCTCGTCCCAGAGTAAAGTCACAGTCACTGGCTGCTTTTTGTCTTTTCATGTGGATTTCTCTCAGTTCTCTCCAGAAGTCATAAAGTATTATATCACACCGTTTGCTTTACGATTCAGACTCACACAGAACAGAACGTCAAACCCCAAAGACCCGTTTTGTCACATTAATGGATCTTTTTCCCCCCCATCCAATTATAAGCAGAGTTTGATTCTTGGGATTATAGAGAATTAGTACTCACTATATGAGCCGGAGAGATTTAAGCTGCTCTAATACTTTAATGAAGAAACTTGATTTGCATATGAACGCTGACCATCAGACCGGTCCTGATGATAGCAGTGAGTCTGAAGTGTCAATAAAGCTAAATCTGCTTTCAGTATCATATCTAAGCAGCAACCTATGATGAAACATCAAAACTACAAAAAAAAAAAATATATATATATATATATATGTGTGTGTGTGTGAGTGTTAATGTCACAGCTGCATATAAAATGTATTATAATAGGTTTAAGTAAAGAATGTTTTGAGTTTAATGAAATTAAAAGTTGTTATATTTTTTAAAGCCTATTGAATATTTAAAATGAGGGCTTCAATATATTATATAATAAAACAATATATTATATTAATAATATTGGCTGGTGTTACTA